>CM074502.1:56934-96036 GCA_037389245.1 Oryzias sinensis
TTTTTGAGTGAAATCAATCAGTACTGTACCATTATCAAACATCTGCAAAACCAAAAAGCAATTCGAACTAATTTAATTTTTGAAAGATTTAAAATTTATTAAACCCCAAAGATTTTTGAAGTAATAATTATTTTTGTCTTATGTTGTATATGTATGTGTATATATTTATATACCTTTTGTTTTATTTCTTATATTTTTCTGCAATATGTTCACATTTCAATTCCCCCTGAGACATTTACATTGTTATTGTATTATGTTGTTTGTCAATAAAGTATGAAAAAAAAAACTCCACCGCGCCCCCCCTGCAATCCCTCCGTGCCCCCCAGTTTGGGAACCACTGGATTAAAGTATCTTTGTTTAAAATTATTTTTAGACCTTGGAGAGAAAAATGGTTTGCAATAAATGAAGACATTGTTTTAGCAAAAGTGTTCAATTTCACGTTGACCTACACCACCTTAAACAAGGACATGAAAAGAATCTATTAATGCTTAAATGAGGCAATGCAACCCCAGCCTCAGACATTAAGCTGGTGTTTATTAAATCATAGCTCACATATTTTTCATACCACATCCTAATTGTGTTTTTTTACATTTTCTATCCAAAAAAATGTCTTCATGTAATTTCTCAAAGTGGAAAAATGCTTCTTTTTTTTTTTTACTTATAGTGCAGTCAGTTGAAGAAAATTAAGACCTTTAAAAGTGAAATGCATTACAGGGGGAAAAAAGGGAGAGAGCACCTCTGCAGAGTACCTTAAATCCCCTTAGTTTGCATTTTAGTCAGATAAAGGTTATAATAAAGAACTAGAAAACAAACTTCCAAAATTGATAATACAAATCAGTTTCTGTCTCTACATTGTGAGGCTTTTTACCCTTTAATCCCCTCCCAAAAACCTCTTTAAAAGCTTCCCTGACCATTTTAACATGAAAACTGCTTTTTTCAAAGGTAACATATTTCTTGAATCTTTTTTTTACCAACTTTAAGTCAAAACTTTAGGGATATTTTGAATGTTTTGTGAAGATAGAACTGCATATCTGGAGCCTTATCTCTAAAAGAGATACGCCGAACACACACATTTGCAGCGTAGTTTGGCACAGCTGCCTTGTTACTTTAGATCAGCTTTTTGCCAGTATGATATAAAAGGTATTCTACTCTTCCACAATAGAGGCTTTATATATCCAACAAACTCTCTGGCAGCAGCTCCACACTCAAAAATGCATCAGGATTTTAGTTGTTTTTTTTCTCTTTTCTGCCGAATCGTTCAGCCACACATCTCATCCCAGGCAAATGTGACATGTAAACAACACAGCTATTTGTTTCATAACCGATTTTCTCGGGCAAAACAAAAAGGCCGAGCAAACTCTTTAAGCAGCAGGATTTGGTCTTCCCTGAGGAGGGTACTTTGAGCGCAGCTCAGATGAATTGGGTGAGCTTATGTTCTCATTAAAATAATTGGTAGAACAGCCAACTTGCAAGCATGCTGCTTTGACGAGTGATTTATCTAAAAGCTGTCATCCCGACAGAAGAGCAGAAAACAAATATGCAGAAATGTGCTGGCTGTGTCTGCGTCTAAGGATATACCCATGTTTGGAAGGACAATTGTTTATCTGTAGTTTTTTTTTTTTAATTTTTTATTTCTTTTTTTATTTCTCTCCAACCTACTTTGTTTCTTGCAAGGTTACAGCGGTTGCTGGAGCCTATCCCAGCTATTTTAGAGCAGACCCTGGACACCTTGCCAGTCCATTTAAAGGACCACACACAGGAAATGATACACACACCTGAGGGATTTGAACCAGGTCTTTCTCACTGTGAGGCAAACCACCACAGCCAGTGCTGTATTTCAATCCTGGGGGGAACAATTGTGTTTATATTTAATTGCTTGTGTGGTGCCATTGGTTATTTGTGAAAAAAAAAAAAATCAAAACTCTGTTTGAATGGCATTGATTGGAAGCCAGTTTAATCAGTAGCTGACCTGCTGTGCTCATCAGAACAGGAGTTTGAGGGGAAATAAATTGTATGATAAACTGGCTGCATTTTCCCTCTTCTGTCATTTTTATAAGCTGCTGTGAGGCGTGTTGGACTGCTGGCTCTTTTGAGAAAATCTGTGTGCCATGCACTCTTGCTCGAGCTTATATGTACTACTTACATTTGAAAATGACAGCAGAGGTGCAGAAAGGGTTTTCTTGGGCTCAGCACCTAGGTTAATTCTTGTGGATGATGCTAAAACCTTTTTGCGAAAAAGATTCTGATCCTGTAGAGCAGTGTTTTTCAACCAGTGTGCCATGGCACACTAGTGTGCCGTAGGAGAGGGTCAGGTGTGCCATGGGAAATGACCCATTCACTGATCTAAATACATTTACCATCTCCAGGAAATCAGCTCTGTGTTCATCCATACAGGCCCTGATAAAACACAGAGTACTTAGGAATATGAAAGATCGTAAAATACTTTTTCCTTTGTGTTTATTTGATTCTATTTAAGACATTTTGATAAGAATGACGGTACCGCGATTTAGCCGTAGCATCAGCTGTTTTAGGAAAGGTCCCGCCCCTTTAACTGTCTCCACCAATCATTCCTGGAGGCTTAATCATACGTCATCAGTCTGACCAATCAGAAGTGGTTAAAGTCTCTATGTCCTTGTTCAGATTTAGCTCATAAAGTCGCTCAGTTCAAACAAAAATACCAGCTAAAGCTTGTCTTTAGCAGTGTAGCTTTCCACAGAATCCGGTGTAGGACCGTGGAACAAGTGAACAAAACAATGAAGCTCAAAGAAGAGAGTCTTTTTGCTTTCGGCGGCTGTTTGCACTACATCTCCCATGATGCATTGGGTTAAAGTGACAACGTCTCAGTGCACAATGAGTCTTCCTTTAACATCTTGAAACCACAACAAACACACATCAAACAGTTTTTACATCTTTTAACTTATCTTTTATTACATCTTTTAGAAGAAACAGCTGCAACTTCCAGCTTTTCTGCCACAATCGTCACAAAAATGCATGCAAGATTGCGAAGGAACTGTATATCCATACAGACTATGAGATTCTCCTTTTTTAAGTTTTTGGATGCTGGTGTGTCGCGGGATTTTTGTCAAGGTTAAAGTGTGCCGTGGCTCAAAAAAGTTTGAAAAACACTGCTATAGACGCAGTGACTGGAAACATGTTTCCTGTCTGAGTTTGTCCTCACAGACAGACAGATGACTACATATGTCTGCTCTAAATCTAGTGGGTGATCACTTTAATTTTGTTAGAATCTAGACTGATCCTTCCTCTGTAGATGATTGATTTGATATTTTGATGATCATTCTGCAGGATCCCATTCGTATTGGTCTGTTTCTGGTGTCTGTTTGAAAGTGGTTCTTCTTATTTGTTAACTTTATTTGCCTGTATTTTTTCAGTGATCTAATTGGTCGGTGTGTCTATAAAGTATTGATAGACAGATGCTGCGTCTAATCGAATCTTGACTTTCATTTTAAAGCACCTACCCATTCTGAAATGTTGTTTCAACAGGAGACACAGCAGATGGTTCTTAGTAACAAACCATCTGGTGTTCTGGCTTTGGACATCCAGCCAAAGTTTCATAGATCTGTAAATGGCCACCTTGTAAATGCTGTACTCAGCAAGTTCAGCAAAGCTGTTTTTTAATAATTTCCTACCAAACTGCAGATTGTTTGGCTGCTGCGGAAAAAGACTTCTACTTCATTTTTTTCACTTCTGAAATTGGTTTGACCCATAATTTAGGCCCATAAGAAAAGCACTTTGAGGATGAAAAGACAAGCTTTCAGATAGCACACGGAAAAAGCCATTATCCCCAAATAGATCAAGTTTGAAAATGGAAATCCTTCTCAAGGATGACCAATTGACCAAAGTGACATCAAGAACACAGTCACTGAATAAATTGGTAAGTAAGTAAAGTGTTTTCATATTTCACTTATCCCAAAAATTATATTTCTGTCACAAAACAGTCAGATGGCTGGTTCCACTTGCAGCAGGTTCATTAGCTCAGCTAAACATTCACAAAGCTAAATCAGGGTCAGGCAGGCAGGGGTCAATAACAAGCATGGGAGCATCAGAGAAGAAACAGGAGTAGTCAAGATTCAGGGCAGGCGGCAGGCAAACAGAGTCAGAGACAAAACAGGGTCAAGAAATCAGAAGATCTTCAGGTCAGGCTATAACACTCAGTAATGCAGGCAGCATGGCACAATTAATGCTTCGCACTGAGTAAGTCTCAGCACAGTGCTTACTGTGATTGATTTGGCGAATGAGAGTCAGGTGTGCACTAACATGTCAGAGATGTACTTTGGTGCAAGGCCATGGAGAGACTTGTAAACAAGCAGGGACGCTTTAAAGCCTATTCTTTGAGCTACAGGAAGCCATTGCAGAGATCTGAGCACAGGACTGATGTGATGGTACTTCTTGGTTCCAGTCAGGACTCGAGCAGCAGCATGCATGATTGTTTAGAGCCACGCCTCTGTCAGTCTGCCCCAGGGCAGCTGTGGCTACAACCGTAGCTTACCATCACCAAGTATGAATGAGGAGTGAATGAATAATGGACATAATGTAAGCGCTTTGGGTGTCTTGAAAAGCGCAGATAAATTCAATCCATTATTATTATTATTTTTTTTTAAAGTTTAACTCCGGATTTCAAGGTGCATTCATTGGCCGCATGTTTTTTCGCCTAAAAACTGTCAAAGAAACTTGTGTAGTGTTGCAAGAGTTTTGAACGCAGAAGCCTGAAATGTACATATGCGCGTTTACATAGATTCTTCTTTAGAAGTGGTCTCTTGAATGTGCATTGCCAAGGGCGGTGTGAATGTAGATTGAAATGTTTCTCTTTGGGTCATAGTTTTGGAACAAAGTACATTACATATTTTGAAGTAACTTATTATACGTTATTCAGTAAGAACAGAACTACCTTTGTTGCCGCATCCTGTGTCCATACATCTTTTAACAAACATAGAAGAGAGAAGCATTTCAGGTACGTCTGCGAAGTCTTCCACTTTTTGAATTAACGCCATCACTGTCATTTTCTTTCTTCATAATTCACTCCTCCTTATGGAGGAATAGAATCTTGGCAAGGTTTCTGGTAAAAGCTTTACAAAGGTCAGGCAGTAATGGCATAATTCCTCTCTCTTTAATACAATAATTCCTTCCTGGGTTTAGATGAGGTAAGCTGCTCCCTTGCTCCACATGCATCCTTAATACTTAATTACTGTTGTTTAAAACCATCTAAGCCGTTGTTTCAATTTCCTGTTCTGTCAGCTGAAAATGTGAGATGATAAACAGCTGACTAAAACTCACAGAAAATAACTGTGTTCAGCTCTAAGTGTAAAAAAACATTTTTAGGGGTTTTGATTTGTCTAATGTTCCAAAAAAGTAGTCACACAGAGTAAACTTGTTTTGCTACACATGACTAGGACCTTTCCTTTGTTGTGTTTCGTCTCATTAACCACACTGGGAATGGTGTAAAAAAATACAATTGCGTAAACAATACTATACTTTCTGCTCTCTAGATAACAAACATGCTGGTTATCCTAAGTGGGATATTTTTGGGGACAGGTCCACTGAGCGCTCATCTTCCCAACACCACTGGCCTCATTTTTATTTTTTGACTAAAACTTTAAGTGGTTAATGCACTGCCAACAGCCTGACAGAGTTTAAGAGAACAATTTGACTTGCAATGCAGCTTCCCTGTGGCTCATTAGTAAAAAGAATAATGAAGGCACTTAAAAAAAGACTTGTTTAGTAACAAAAAGCTCAGCAACAACATCAAAAAGTTGAGGTGGTGAGTATGTGCTCCTTGCTTCTTTGTGCAGTGACTCTGTTTAATGTTTTTCCTGCTGTTTTTGCACCAAGCAGCCTTTTACCGGAGGGTGTGTCAGCATGAAAACGGAGTGTGTTCAAGGAATGTTATGAGATTTGGGAGCACGCCAAGCTTCTGTAGCACCAACAAGTGTAAAATGAATGTTGTCAACATTTTTTATTGCTGGTAAATTTCAGAACTGCCTCACAAAGTGGCATGTCATGTATAATATACCTTTTGCGCTATACTTATAAGGTTCAATTGCACGTGCCATTGCCTGAACTGTAGTCGGTGCACAAGTTCGACAGGAGTTAATTTAGGAAATTGTGTATCGCACATAATTTTCGAAATACGCACGGCCAGCCCTGAACTTTTTTCTTGGCGGCACGGACTAGAAGAAAGGTTAAGGTTAGGATTAGGGATGCGGTTAGGCTTAAACCACCAAGTAGTTCCTGCGCTCAGCTGTTTCTGCAGCTCACAGCTCCTCTAGGGGATGGATCAAATGCAGAGCACACATTTCACACACCTGTGAGCATGACAGAAAATGGGTCTTTAACTTTAAGTTTAATCATAAATATGTGCGGCCAACAACAAAATCCAGCCTCGGACGTACTTAAAATAATTCAATTCAATTCAATTTTATTTGTATAGCCCAAAATTACAACAACAGTCGTCTCGAAGGGGCTTCGAAGTAAAACATGAACTCAAAAGGATCACAAATACAAAGAGTTCAATAGGAAAATACTAAAATGAACTAACAAACTGACTAAGCTATACTGGCATCCCTGCCCTTAGACTCCCCTTCGCGGTAAGGAAAAACTCCCAAAAAAAACGGAATCCGGAAAAAACGAAGAAACCTCAGGGCTGCCCACATGAAGGAGGGATCCTCCCCCAGGACGGACAGGCGATTTACCAGAACTCTTAGAGAAAAATTAACTTATCTAAATCTACAAATCTACATACATAAAAGTCCAGCAGATGAGCTTCATCCAGCTGTGGTTGGGGGGGCAGTCATTCATGGATAAATACTGCGTATCGTCGGCATAACAATGGAAATTAATGCTGTGTTTCCTGATTATGTTTCCTAGGGGTAGCATATAAAGCATAAACAGGATTGTTCCCAAGACTGAGCCCTGTGGGACTCCATAGTTGACTCGAGTGTGCTGAGAGGAATGGCCATTTACATTAACGAACTGATACCTATCGGACAGATAGGATTTAAACCACTGGAGAGCAGATCCTCTGATCCCTATGTCCTGCTCTAGTCTATGGAGTAAAATACTGTGGTCGATAGTGTCAAAGGCTGCACTGAGGTCCAACAGGACAAGAATAGAAAGTAGACCCTTTTCTGAGGCCAATAACAAGTCATTAGAGACTCTAACTAGGTTTAACAACTGCATATTTAAAAGACTGTGGCACGTAACCCGTTTCCAGAGAGGCATTTATCATTGTTAATATGGGATCATTAATTAGGGGAAAGGTTTCTTTAAAAAGTCTAGTGGGAATTGGGTCTAACAGACACGTTGAAGATTTGGAGGACGTATTAATTGATGTTATTTCCGCTTGATCCACAGCAGTGAAGCAGTCTAATGTTACAGAGGTTTCTATTGATGCCTCCACTTCTACCGCTTCAGCCTGCTCTGGGCTGATAGTAGGAATATGTGATGATGTGGGGAAATTGCATGTTTTAGTGTGTTTTCTTTTGTGCATGTTTTGCATGTTTGTGGTACCTGTTTTTGCATGCTATGGACAGGCCCCCTTGAAACACAGCTGGCGATCAACAACACCTGTTCCAAATTAGAAGAGGACTATAAGAGTCCTCAGGGGAAAAGCTCAGAAAGTCCGCGCTTTGGGAGAGGCGTCACGCGCCGGCCGCGAGGCCGCCCGGAAGGTCGCACGCCGGCAGAGTGCGCACACACGCCCGCAGGGAAGTCGCATGCCGGCAGCAGGGCACACGCACACGTGGCGCGGTTGGAGCACCGGAGCGACAGACGTAGTGGGGACCCACCGTGACCGCACACGCACCGGGATAGCTAGGAACGCTGAAACCAGTCTGCAACGCGGTCAACACGCAGTGGCAGGGCAGGGACCCTGCCTGTGTTGTAAGTAGCCGGACGTGATTTTGCAGACTGGTCGAACTAAGTCGGCGGGAAGGCTGGTGGCAGCCTGCATCGGAGATTGCCTGGTGCTGCCGTCTGCCTGTCTCCGCAGGATCCCAGCGTGTCCGGAGGGCCAGCTGGAGGTGACACGGAGGAGTGTCCGCGTTACGTGCAACCCCAGAAGCGAGGGGAGCCCCGCCTCGCAGGTCCAGGTGTGCATGTCCGGAGGGACCCTCTGCGCAAGGGCCAAGTCTAGCGTGGAGAGGACGCCCCCTGGTTGGGATCAGTGACCACTTCCTTTGAGCTGCATTTTTAAAGAGGTTTTAACCGTTCTTTGGACTTTTAGCCCTCTTTTATTCTCTTTTAACTGCTTTTTGGATTTTTTTTATCTTGTTTTATTGTTTTTAATCTTGTCTGTGAATTCTTACTCATCCCATGCTCGTTTAAGTGTTTTTAACTGGAACCCTGTGGCCATTCATATTTTTATATTCTAATAAATTGTCATTGTGGTCAAGAACTCGGGTCCTCTTTGGTGGTGTGCGTGCGCTCTCCCCAGATCATTCCCCTAGCCCTTCAATATCCTCATTCATTTTATTTATTCAACCCATCTTTCAACCCTACAGGCCTTTCATACCCCTTCTAACAAATAACTTGATTTAACTTATGTCTAATATTTGAGATTTTACTATCGAAAAATGTAAGAAAATCATCAGAGCTGAGAGAAACAGGAACATAGCTCACACAGCTCACACAGCTTGGTGAGCCCGTAAAGCAAAAGTATTCATGAACCTTTTTTCTACGGGCATGCCGTGGACAACGGAGCAAACACTTAAAGTCTACAATTACAAGTAAAGGCCCGTACACACCGGGACGAATTTCGCGCGTGATATTCCCCAACGTTTAACGCCTCGTGACTAAACAAAGGGCACCAATGTGAGTGTGCACGCTCATGATACATTTTCAGCTCTTGTACCAGTCGATAAAACTCCCCATGTTCTTCTTTTCTTGTAACCATGGGATGTACCCAAAATCGGCGTCTTTTCCGGCATCTTTCATCATTCAACAGAATAATTTCTTCATCGCCGGAACTGAAGCTGGAGCTACTGGTGCTGGTGTGGGTACCGGATGTTCTCGGGTTGCCGGATGTTCTCGGGGTCCTTCGGGCTCCTTCCAATGAGTTATATCACTAGAGGAGACATCACGTGGTTCCTCATGGGAGGAGAGCAGCGCCATCTTGGTGAGGTCAAGTTTTGAAGACCAAACCACTTTTTATAACATTTAATAAAGAGCTCTGTTTTTGCTTTCAATCACTTCATTATATGAAAAAGAAGAATGGCTTGAAATTGCTTAGTTTTGTTCAGAAATACAAACTTCACGAGTACCCCTATCTAGTATTAGACTATGTTCCTTTATTTTATTTTACTTATGTTTTTATTTGTGTGTTATGTTCATTGTTTCTTTTTTTCCCCTCTTTTCTTTATTTTCTATGTTAATATGTTATATTTGACAATGGTGACTGATCTTCAAGGCAATATTGATTACATTGTTTTTGTACGTTGTTAACGTTAATGTCATTGTTAATGTATGATAATAATAATAATGGATTGGATTTATCTGCGCTTTTCAAGACACCCAAAGCGCTTACATTATGTCCATTATTCATTCACTCCTCATTCATACTTGGTGATGGTAAGCTACGGTTGTAGCCACAGCTGCCCTGGGGCAGACTGACAGAGGCGTGGCTGCCATTTCGCGCCTACGGCCCCTCTGACCATCACCGGGATCATTCATACACATTCACACACCAGTGGAGCCACACTGGAGGCAAGGAGGGTGAAGTGTCTTGCCCAAGGACACAACGACATTTTGGCTGGTGGGAGCGGGGATCGAACCCTTCGATCATTGGACGACCCGCTCAACCACCTGAGCCACTGTCGCCCAATAAAGTTTTTAAAAAAACTTAGCGACGTTAACTCATTGGTCGTGGCAACTTACAGCCAATCAAATAGTGTGACGTCATCATTGGTCGAAGGACCCCGAAGGACCCCGAGAACATCCGGCAACCCGAGAACATCCGGTACCCACACTGGAAATATTCATGTTTTGTATGATTCTGAGAATCACGTAAATACTTGCTCTCTTCTGAGTGAAAAGCGACTTTAAGAAGCGTGAAGTTGCGCAGCGCCACCTTGTGTACAGGAGTATTTCTGTTTTACATTAAGCGCCATCTAATGTCAGGGAATGAAATTGCATGTTCGCTCGGCTCATCGTCAGCGAAAATCGCCTGGGTGTGAACACAAAAAACGTGTTGAAAAACGCTGGCGAATAACGCCTGGCGAATATTCGTCCCAGTGTGTACGGGCCTTAAGGGTGAATTGGGTGAGATGCAGGCACATCGTCCAGAGTTTTTATTAACCTCCACAAATCCAGTGCCCAATCCTGTGCTGTTCAAGTGATAAGTGCACACAGCCTGACTGTTAGAAATTAGGCGACCAGGGTTTGTGTAGACATCCTAAGGGGAATCAACGGGTACTTATGCATCACCTGTATGTGCTGCAATCTCGGTAAGGAGCCAGTTTGCATACCTTACTAATGACTATATAGGTGCACAACAGAATCAAGCGTACATCATAAGTGCGTTTAACTTACATTAGCTTTACAAATACTTTACGATACACTTACCACATGCACAATGGTTTCAACGGAATTGAAAGACACACCTGCAATTTTATTTTGCTTTGTTTGCTTTTTTTGTGTTTCTTGATACTTCTACTGAAGTTTAATGTGTCACCTTTATATCAATGCCTGTTTTAAATCAATAGATTGTTGTAGTTGCAGAGATAGACTGGTTGAAGTCTGAGGATGTTATGTCTGTGCAAGCAAATCAGGCCTGATTTAGAGGTTTTTTGTATCTGTTTTCATATGTTTCTGTGTTTTTTGACAAGCTAAGCAAACATCTTTAAACCACAGTGACACGATTGTGAACAACTCCATAATCCTGCTGTTTCTTTGGTTTACACTATTTTTCAATGGACTTGGCTGGCAGCTTAAACACGATAAACAGTGTGTGTATGAAGCCTGGGAAGAAGATAGAGAAGAGGGTTAGGAGGAGTCATTTATTCCTATAATCTCTGGTTAAACTGTATTCCAGTAGGAGCAGTGGACCTTTACCCGACAATAAGCATCTTAAACAACACAATGAGTCATCACTTCTCCTCTGACTTTCACTACACACATCCACGGTCTCCACACACAAGACAAAACCAGGACCTCATGCCTTTAGAAAAATGAAAACCCCATCATTGGGGAAAACAGTGACTTTTCCAGTCATAACCTTCTGAGTGACTTCAGATGAGCTCATTGAGTGGGATTTTACTGAGTAACTCGAGCATGGGATCACCGAAGCATTCAGGGAAAGTAAATCTTACAGTGCATAATTGCAAAAATGAGTAGAAAGAAAGCAAGGGAGAGTGAAGGAGAGAGATAATCCTCCACTTAGAGTTGTTTACAGAACATCATGGCTGTTTAATCTTTGAAGCAAGTGGCTATTGTCTGGCTATCATGTGAATGGGATGGCATACATTCCCCCTACTTCAGTCTGTGCTGCTCTCTTTGATTATCACAAAAGAAGCTTAGTCGGAGTGGGTAAAAAAGGCGGCTCTAAGCCGTAAAGTGCGCCTGCAGCTTCTATTATATGATGTCACCGAAGGGATATTGTGTCACTGATCTTTCGTACACCACACGAAAGGACTGCTGACCCTGAAACACCGCTACTATGTTAAGCTGTATTTAACCTGCTGAGATTTAAGGGGCTCATCGGGGGGGGGTTTGAGTGCTGTTGTCTTCAAGTTTGTCTGCATTTATGTTTATTTCCTTGCTTACAAGCATAATCTGCATTCATTGTGTTCTGTGTGGAGGCCATTTACATTCGTTCAGCAAAGTCAACCAACTGTTCTGATCTGTTCTTCTAGATTTCTGTCCTAAACACCAATTTACCCATCACTTCCTTGTCACCTCTGTTTCCGTCACCCACATGCTTGTTGAAGTCACAAATTTCTCTCCCTGCTGGGAATATCCTGTAACTATTCATCCATACCTAAAACCTCCAACTTCAGACTCATTACCCTATCTAACACTCTCTTCTTCTCCAGAAAATTGTTGACAAACTGCTCTTTTGGGATCACTTCTTTTCCTTTTTCCATCCACACCATAATAAAACAGTTCAAATCTGCCACCAATCTGGGAGCCTTACTCCACCTGTTCTCCTAAACACAGTGTATCCACCTTTCTTCTTTTCATCATGTCGTTCAACTCTCTAGTGTCTCTGTAAAAGTTTTTTTTTTCTTTAATCCTACACTTTTCAATGTCTGTGGACAGAAAATGGCTTCTTCCTCTCTTTCTTTGAACAACAGTATTCCATTTCCACCGGCATGCTGCAGGTCAACAGCTCCAATGATGGGCGTTGCTAATGTGGGCCTGATCTGATTTGGAATTTCTGCTGGTTTTGGTTTTAAACACAGACACAACCCTCCGTCAGGAGTTAAGCAGACACACAATACACCCCTCTGTGGTTGGATTTGGTAAGTACAGAATTAGTTTCAATATTACTTCTATAGTTAATACTAACTTTGATTTTTTTGTTTTCTCTGTGTAATTAAATTATTTTTGTTTACAGTGTTCTGTGTGTTGGAGATATTTTATTTAACTAATATTGTAGATAAAATGTGTAAGGCACACTTAAAGTTTTTAATTTCTTTCAAAAAACGCCAGTGCACCTGATGATCCAGAGTGTTATTTAGGATCAAAACAACATAATCAACAGTATGAAATGTCATTGAAAAATCAATAAAAAGTGGATGAAGAATAATAAGTAATGGGAAATATGTACCAATACACGACTGATATTTTTCCCTCCCTTATTTAGCTTTTATTAAAACCATTTATTTACCAAAATGTATTTTATTTTATTGAAAACAATTCATCTTCTCTCAATTTATTTACACTGAATTAAAAAAAAACTCTGAAATGGTGTAATTTGTTTAACTCCAGTAAATTAGATATGTTTGAGCGTAACCACCATTGAAATTAATTTTATGTGTTCTTTCATAAAGAACAAATGCCGGTAGTTAAAACTATTTTAGTTACTCAAATACTTTGCATTGAATAAACATATTTAGTTCATCATGCACATATTTTAATGGAAAATGTCCCTCCAAGTTAATTGAGTTCAGTCAATTAATCTTTTTATTTATTTATTTATTTTATTTGGGTGTTCATTTTGTTTTCCCACTCTTTTCAGGCGTAAAAGTGTTTTGTAGGTTTTGTGATGTTCAGCTCATTTCTTAAATATCAAGTCATTAGGATTGGACCAGTGGGCCTATTTGAAAACCTGAAGTCTCTTGCTCAAAGTTCTTGATGAATGTGTTGTTCTGGGTTTCTTCAGCTCCAGTGTTTTTTTTCATTAATGATATTCTTCATTCACCATGCGTATATACACTTTGGTTTACTTTTTTCAGTGAAATTTCTTGTTTTTTGTCATGCTCTGCTTCATCTTGTCCCCTTGTCAGTAACAAGGTTAAAGATAACTTTCCACAGCTTTTTCCATTTCTGTTAATTGTCCGTAGCAAATATCAGATATCTGTGTCTTGTTTTCAGTTCATCGTTGTTAGGTCATCTGCTTTGTCACCTTATTGTTTTGTCATTTGTTTTATGGTTTTTGTCATGGTTAAGTTTATTTAATAGTGTTTCAATTTCCACTACAAAGCCTGATCTCCAGCATTATACCAATTTCTTAATAGTGATGGGCAGATGGAGTTTCATGAATCATTGAACCCTTTCATCCAATTGGTTCACTCAAGTGCCATGCTTAATGGAGATTTAGTTGTTCTAGTAGGTGATCTGGTGGATGCAAAAAAATATTAGTTGAATTGGAAGTATGGCATTTTGAAATTAAAAGCCTACGATTAAAGATGTCGACAAAATGAAGTTTACAAAACAAGTACATTGCAGTGTACGTTCTTTGTGTGTGTTTATATATTGATACAAATCCTCCTTCTCTTTCGGCTTTTCCCATCAGGGGTCGCCACAGCGAACAAGTCGCATGGTAAACTTGGCAATGTTTTACGCCGGATGCCCTTCCTGACGCAACCTTCTCAAAGCAACCGGGCTTGGGACCGGCACAGAAGTAGAGAAGGGAACAGGGAGTAGCCCGGATTCGAACCCTGGTTTCACGGACGAAAGGCGCCGCAAACCAGCACGAGCTAAACCGGCTCCCATATATTGATACAAATAAATACATAAATTATTTTTCTTGGTGTCCAAAACTGTTTTTGGTCACCAAGTATGAAAAGTGCTACATAAATTAAGATTAATGATTGATTAAAAAAACTTCTGGACTTTAACAGGTGAAACAGGTGCTTTTTAAAAAAAAATAAAAAAAAAAAAACAATTTTTTTTTTTCGTCCAAAAGCAGTGTCACAGTGTAAAGGAGAGCACATAAATGTGTCATCATTTCATTCTTTCTGACAGTCACTCAGCTCTGCGTCTATCTTCTCACAAACAGAGTAACCAGGTACTTCACTCCTCGCGTCCCTTTGTTTCAACCATTTGGAGTGAAACTTCACGCACCCTCACGTTGGGTGAGTCCACCAACAATCACTGAAAAGATACATGATTGGCCAGAATTGTGCAGCAAAACTGAATAGAAAAAAAGTAATTGACATAACCGTAAAAAAAGCACCAAAATCCGTGTTTGTAACCCTTGTGCTATCTTAGATGACCCCACCCTTACATTGATGTGTTCTCCCTACCGTGACAAAGGTGGATAAAGGTGGAAAGATTCCATGTAATCCATGGACACCAGTGAAGATCACAAATCATTGAAGAAAAAAGGTTCAGCGCACTGTCTAGTGGGTCTAGATGACCCAACTACCAATGGTAAAGTGCCTAGGATACCACAAGGGTTAAAAGGGACTGACTTGGGAGTTAGTTTCAGCACCCATCCCCATGGGAGGGTGGTTGAGGTTTGAACAATCATCCTGCTTTTATAACACTGAGGTCGTAAAATCAGTTTAAGGGACACAATAATGGTTTTATTAAAAAAAAGGAAAAAAAAACAGATTCTACAGTTTTCAGGAGAGCAAACTCCTCCGCAACTCGATACAGAACGTCACATCACTATTTTTCTGACCCAGTGTAAAAAGTGATGTAAGTAGTTTCTTTGTGTACCAATTATAACCTAATCTGAGATCGAACAAAAAAAACAAATTAATGTTAGAAGATGGAATTTTCCTATTTAAGAACTGCACCTGGGTGTGAGTAATTTGATCTCCACATTTGACCCATCTCCTGGGGGAGTGGTGAGCTGCAGACACAGCTGCACTCAGGAACCATTCCCCCAATCCGACCTCTTAAAAGTCAGTGTCAAGCAGGAATGCATGTGGCATGGCTTGCGTTAAAAAATCCAACATCCTATGTGGAAATATTAAACAAAAATAGTATTTATTACACTGTTATATCTTAACTTCTGGGCTACACAGTGGTGTAGAGGTTAGCACTCTCGATTCACAGCTAAAAGGTCCTGGTTCAATTCTCAGCTGGGACCTTTCTGTGTGGAGTTTGCATTTCCTCCTGGTTTTCTCCTATACTGTCCAAAGATGCGGCATAAACCTTCACCCAGTAGCTGCGTTGGCTCCAGCACCCATGTGACAGTGAGAGAGATACAGTGGGCTCTGAGAATGGGTGGATGGACTTTTTAATGTAGTAAATAAAGGACAAAATTTTTTTTGTTTCATGTCAGTCAAAAGATACCCAATAACTACCCAGAAATCAACACTAACCAACTTTAACAATGGTTAAAAACGTGCAACAAATGATATAATTTTTGGTCACTTTAGCAGTTTTTCTTTGCTCGCGTTTATGAAATCGGAATTCAGGTTAAGTGATATTGCTTTTTCTTCCTGTATTCCGTCTTAAGAGAGAAAAAGCCTGGGAATAAAGAATTCTACAAATAAAGGGAAGTCAATGGCACGGAAAGCTCAAAAACTAATAAGCCTGCTTATCATGAAATTTTCCTAATTAATTCCTAATCAGTCTTATTTTACAATATTTCTTTAAGTGACAGGATGTTTTTGTTTAAATTGATAAAAAACATCTGTCAAACAAGAGTATATGAATTCCATGCAAAGTCATAATATTCACACTTGCTATCTGCAAAAATCCTCCTCTTATCACACAGAAATTAAACAGAGGTGACCGCTGCTGTGTGAAAACTTGCAGAATAATTGACGCAGGAGAAGCAATTCAATTCAATTCAATTTTATTTGTATAGCCCAAAATCACAACAACAGTCGTCTCGATGGGCTTCGAAGTAAAACATGAACTCAAAAGGATCATGAATACAAAGAGTTCAATAGGAAAATACAAAAATGGACTAACAAACTGACTAAGCTATACTGGCATCCCTGCCCTTAGACCCCCCTTCGCGGTAAGGAAAAACTCCCAAAAAAAACGGATTCCGGAAAAAACGAAGAAACCTCAGGGGTGCCCACATGAAGGAGGGATCCTCCCCCAGGACGGACAGGCGATGTACCAGAACTCTTAGAGAAGAATTAACTCATCTAAATCTATAACTACATATATAAAAGTCCAGCAGACGAGCTTCATCCAGTCGTGGTTGTGGGGACAGTCAAAGGCGCGAGTCGAGCTGGAGACAGGAACCACAGCCAGGAGCAGGAGCAAAGACGAGGTACTCGGTCAGGTACAGAGCAGAGACGAGCCAGAGATGAGCCGGAGACAGGAACCACAGCAAGGTGTAGGAGCGGGAGCAGGCGAGGTAGACGGTCAGGAACTGGACCACGGATGAGTCAACTGGAGTCTGGAAGCACTCCCACTCCCCAGGAGGGGAGAGGAAAAGAGGGACAATACATGAATCGCACTGTACCAGACAGAGGCATGGAGAACTAAATGATAAATTATGATCAGGAATGGAGGAGAGGAAGGGTAGAAGTAGAAAAGAAAAGAAGACAGAACCCCAGTGCACCATAGTTACCCCAGCTTCAACTTCTAGCAGCCTTTTAAAAGAAATAGTTAAGTTTAATTTAAACAACTTAACATTAAGTTAAATAATCTCTGAATACTAACTAGTCTGACAATAAGCCTGTCCAAAGAGGAATGTTTTCAGTCTAACTTTAAATGTAGAAACTGAGTCGGCCTCTCTTACATGAGCTGGGAGTTTATTCCATAAGACAGGGGCTTGGTGGCTAAACGCTCTACCTCAAACCGTACTTTTACTAATTCTAGGAACCACAAGCAGTCCTGCATTTTGCGAGCGAAGTGTTCTGATTGGATGGTAAGGGACTATGAGGTCCTTAATATAGGACGGGGCCATTCCATGTAAGGCCTTATAGGTTAACAGGAGGATCTTGAACTTGATTCTGGAATCAACTGGGAGCCAATGGAGCGAAACTAACACAGGAGTGATGTGATCTCTTCTGCTAGTTCCAGCTAACAATCTAGCTGCTGCGTTCTGAACAAGCTGGAGACTTCTTAAGGAACTCTTAGGACACGCTGCTAACAAGGAGTTACAGTAATCCAGCCTCGACGTAACAAATGCATGAATGAGTTTTTCAGCATCACTCTTAGAAAGTATATTTCTGATCTTAGCAATATTCCGCAGATGGAAAAAGGCAGTTCTACACGCCTGAGATATGTGAGCCTTAAATGATAAATCCTGGTCAAATAAAACCCCAAGGTTTCTAACTGTGGAATTGGGGGCTATACTTATGCCATCCAGGGAGACTATCTGAGCAGACAGAGCATCTCTGAGGTTTTTAGGTCCAAGTATAATGACCTCAGTTTTTTCTGGGTTCAAGAGGAGGTAATTAATTGTCATCCAGGTCTTGATGTCACTGATGCACGCGTTCAGTTTCTCTATCTGGTCATTCTGGTCAGGCTTCATGGATAAATACAACTGCGTATCGTCGGCATAACAATGAAAATTAATGCTGTGTTTCCTGATTATGTTTCCTAGGGGTAGCATATAAAGCGTAAACAGGATCGGTCCCAAGACTGAGCCCTGTGGGACTCCATAGTTGACTCGAGTGCACTGAGAGGAATGTCCATTTACATTAACGAACTGATACCTATCGGACAGATAGGATTTAAACCACTGGAGAGCAGATCCTCTGATCCCTATGTCCTGCTCTAGTCTATGGAGTAAAATACTGTGGTCGATAGTGTCAAAGGCTGCACTGAGGTCCAACAGGACAAGAATAGAAAGTAGACCCTTTTCTGAGGCCAATGACAAGTCATTAGAGACTCTAACTAGTGCAGTTTCCGTACTGTGGTGGGGTCTAAACCCCGACTGAAAGTCTTCAAAGAGGCAGTTGTCCTGTAGGTGGCAGTAAAGCTGCTTAACTACAACTCTTTCTAGGATTTTAGAAATAAAGGGCAGGTTTGATATTGGTCTATAGTTGGCCAACACGCTAGGATCCAAACTGGGCTTTTTCAGAAGAGGTTTAACAACTGCATATTTAAAAGACTGTGGCACGTAACCCGTTTCCAGAGAGGCATTTATCATTGTTAATATGGGGTCATTGATTAGGGGAAAAGTTTCTTTAAAAAGTCTAGTGGGAATTGGGTCTAACAAACACGTTGAGGATTTGGAGGACGTAATAATTGATGTTATTTCCGCTTGATCCACAGCAGTAAAGCAGTCCAATGTTACAGAAGTTTCTATGGCTGCCTCCATTTCTACCACTTCAGCCTGTTCTGGGCTGATTGTAGGAATAACTTGATTTAACTTATGTCTAATATTTGAGATTTTACTATCGAAAAATGTAAGAAAATCATCAGAGCTGAGAGAAACAGGAACATGTGGTTCTACTGAGCTCTGACTGCGAGTTAATTTAGCAATAGTGCTAAAAAGAAATCTTGGATTGTTTCCATTCTCTGATATTAAGGTTGAATAGTACTGGCTTCTAGCTCTACGCAGAGCTTTTTTATAATTTAATAGGCTATGTTTCCAGATATCCAGAGACTGCTCTGAACCGGAGCGGCGCCATTCTCTTTCCAACTTACGGGTTTCTTGTTTAAGAGAACGAGTTTCAGCGTTAAACCACGGTGCTACTCGGTTTTGTCTGACGAACTTGGGTTTCAAGGGGGCAACAACATCGAGTGTACTCCTGAGGGCTTGTAAGGCATCATTAACAAAGTGGTCATTTATACTAGGACTGATGCCATGGGAGCTGATCTCAGAGTATTTTCTCAGAATATCACTAAGTACTGGCTGAACTGTGTGTTTAAACTCAGACACAGAACGGTCAGTTAAGGTTCTTCTAAGCTGTTTCTTATTGACTGGGGCAGAAGGATGTTCCAGTGTAAACTGGAAGGTAATCATAAAGTGATCAGAAATGATGGGGTTAAGAGGAAGGACACTCCGCTGGCTGATCTCTATTCCATGGGTTAGAACAAGATCCAGGGTGTGCTTATGACAGTGAGTGGGTTCATTCACACTTTGGGTGAAACCAACATCATCTAATAAAGCTGCAAAAGCCTTTCCTAGACAGTCACTGGGGTCATCAACATGAATATTAAAATCCCCTAATATTAAAATTTGATCAGAATCTAAGACAATAGTCGATAGGAAGTCGGAAAACTCAGTTAAAAATTCTGAATATGGGCCGGGGGGGCGATAAATAATTATGAGTAAAACAGGTTTTCCAGTTTTCCTGTTAGGGTGACTTAAAGACAATATGATGCTTTCAAAGGAGTTATAAGCATTTTTAACTTTAGGGCTGAGAAGTAAGCTAGACTGTGATATTACTGCCAAACCACCTCCTTTCCCTGAAATCCTGGATTTCTGATAGTTAGCATAAGTGGGGGGGGTTGCTTCATTCAATCTAACATAGTCATCCTGTTGGAGCCAAGTTTCTGTTAAGGCTAAAAGACTAAAGTTGTTATCAATGATTAACTCATTGACTAAGAGGGACTTGGAGGAAATGGATCGAATGTTTAATAAACCGCATTTAATGACATCATAATTCTGCTTGTGAGAACTGCTGTCTGTCACTTTAAGGTTTTTAAGACGCGCTCCTTTCATTTGTCTTTCAGCACATAAGCTAACGCTTGAACCTGCTTGACTTTCCCTGCATGGGTTTTGCACCGGCACTAACCCTAAGGGAGGCTCAGAGGAGCGTTTTACACTGCTGCTCTGCGCCCGGGTCTCGTCTCTGGATTGTCAGGTTAACAGACTAAGGCTAGCAGAAATGTTTCTAGAAAGAAGAGCGGCACCGTCCCGGGTGGGATGGACGCCGTCTCTCCGCATGAGACCGGGCTTCCCCCAAAACGCACTCCAGTTATCCACAAAACCAACGCCGTTTTCCGGGCACCATCTAGAAAGCCAGCGGTTAAATGATGAAAAGCGGCTGTACATTTCATCATTGACTAAGTTCGGCAGGGGACCAGAGAAAATTACAGTGTCGGACATCGTCTTAGCCAGTTTACACACCGAAGTTACGTTTAACTTAACCACCTCTGATTGTCTCCGTCGGGCATCATTACCGCCTGCGTGAATCACGACTCGACGGAACCTGGACTTACTCTGAGCTAACATCCTAAGGTTCCCCTCGATGTCACCAACTCTGGCCCCCGGATAACACCTGACTGTAGCCGCTGGGAGCTCCACGTTTCTAACTTCAGAAGAGCCTATAACCAGAGTTGAGTGTTCAGCGGGTGTGTCGCTGAGGGGGGAGAACCTATTACTAACGTGGAGTCTCGGGTGCTCTAAGTCTTTGCGTTTAGCACTATGTTTCCTCCCAACCGGTACAAACCCCTGACTGTCTCCCGGCTGTTGGGAGGGCGCTGGGGTGCTAACTAAGGTAGCCCTGGCAGCGCGGCCCGCGCTACGAGTAACGACCTGGCTAGCCGGCTTAGCTTCCACTGTGCGGAGCCGCGCTTCTAACTGCTCCAGCCTGGCCTCCAAGTCTAACACAAGACTACACTTAACACACCTACCGCTTTCTTCACTAAAGGAGGCAGGGTCATCACTAAACATATGGCACATGGGGCAGGAGAAAGGAGGAGAGGCAGAAAGAGCGGTGGCCATGCTAGGTTCTAAGCTAAGGCTAGCGGTGTTTAGGTAAAGAGAAGTGGTCTATTTAGCAATATGAGAAAGTGAACAGCAAGCGGTTTAACAGTGGTGAATTCGCTAATAAAAGGTACTAGATGTGAATATTAACCCAGATAACCCTTAGAGTAAGCAATAGTAGTCAGGCTAATGCCAAACAAGAGGACAGCAGTCACACACGACTAGCACTAGCACTGGGAATAGCTCACCCGGAAATGACGTCACAGGAAACAGCACCTGTCCAACAGGTTCTAACAATCACGAGTTGTGATTGTTAGTTGTGATTGCAGTTGTTAGCTTTCCATCTCTCTGCACAGTATGTCAAAGAGACACGGCTGCAGGGAGTGACCTTTGATGTCAATTGCAGTCTTCACTGCTTTATCCAGAACCACCTTCAGATCTTCAGCTATAGTGTTTGTGGTCAGTTCCTCCCTGCAGAGGAGCGCTCTAACCAGCAGAGTCACATGATTGAGTCGCTTTCTATGGATTTGTTAAAAAGGTACGTTGTTTTAGACCATCAAAGCTCTGTACCAGTTTGATCTCATGTCTGTGCAAAAAAAAAAAAAAACGAAAAAACATCTTAAGATCTGTTTTATTGAGTCATTTGGCTTCCAAAGACTAAGAGCTCAAGGCTTTGGTGGCACTAGAATCCCATATCTGCTGTTTGTAGGTGTTGTTGTCCTTTTGGCTTCTCAATCCATGACCTTTAGCTCCCACTGAAGCTGTCTATAACTGGGATAAGAATCAAGACTTCTGAGTCTGAAGCCATGGTTCTTAAACGGAAAAAGGTGAACTTGTCATGGTGCCTCTGTCAGACTCCTCCCCCTCCCCTCTCTGCTTGGTTCCCTGATTCAGCCCAGCTGCGACCACTCTACTCATCTTCTCCACCTGCCTATTTAAGGAGCTCCTGGACCAGTATTCATCGCCAGTCCGTTGCCCCTGATGGTGGTTAACAATATCGTCACGTTCTTTGCCCTTGTTTTAAGCCTGTGTCTAAGATCATACTCTTACCTGTCTCCAGGAATTCATTGCCACGAGTGGTCGCCTGCGTCAGCAGCCTTTTACGGAACACAGCCTTGTCATTGCCTCCTGTCAAGCCTCGAGCCTCTGCCATTCCTTCAATCCACCACGAGCCTCTGCCGAGCCTTCAGCCCATCATGAGCGGCGGTCACAACCACCAGTGACGTCACGAGCGGACGTAAACCCTCCATCTTCGTCGTGGGTCCTCCCCGGAGTCAGCCGCTTCACTAAAGAAAACCCTCTAACCAAGTCCTGAATATTAAACCTTTCCAAACCATTACAGTATTCACCTGCATCTTCCTCTGGGTTCCAGCGTCTGGGTCCGTTTAGTTCTGTTAGCCATGACAGAACTGGTCCATAAAAGTATCTGCAATGATGCAGACTTTGTACCAATATAACAGGGTGAACATAAAGCTGAGTCTGGAGGATTGATTGTATATGAGAACTGGACCAATGGACCCCGCCCTCTTTATATTCCAAGCAGGAAGTACCTGCTGCCTCATAGAAGCCAAAATCCTATAGACATGTATTGAGAAACAAACAGCTATTACTCTGTCATTATATTGTCAGAAAAATCATTCTCGTTCTGATACCTTTTTTCCTTTAACATGTTCTTGCTCTTATACAGTCAGTGGTCAGGAGACAAAGCTCTTTCCACAAATGTACATTGGTCCGTCTGCGGTGCATCTCAGTTGCGTTGCGTGGGTAGTTACTCATGACTTTCAGTTAGTTCACATTGTCTCCGTTGTGTCCCCGGTCCGTCCCCCTGGCTATCAGAGGAGTGGTTTGTCCTGTCCCCCCCGGATCAGTAGCTCGCCCCACTCTTTTTACTCATCCAAAACTTAAGCAATCATGATGGTCTCTTCTACCTCATTGAGTTGGTGTGAAATGCATGTTTCATGTCCTAAATTATGTTATGCTTTTGTACTGCCAAAATGAGACCTTTGTCGTCAATGGCGAAAATGGACGCCAGTGTTACCTGTGGTGTTAACATGCATTACCTCGTGGGCATGTCACTTTAAAATTAAAATTGAAAGTATTAATTTTATTTTGAAAATACAAAGGAATTTTTATTTTGAAACCCGGACCCATTTCCTGTTTCTTTGGCTTTTTGCTGCAATATTGACACATCAACGGACTGGAAATAGAACTCCTGTATCAAGCTTGCGTTGGGGTGCAGGATCAGAGATGCAGACGTGACGGAGGCAATGTAAGCATTCTGATTAATTAATGAACTTTCTATTGCAATGGAGATGCTCTGCAGATGGACCAGTGGAAATCCACCTTCTGTTTACCACTCAGTCAATGCTACTACCCTCACCCATCACCATGAGCTGTGATGGGAAATAAGCCTTCTTTGGAGGTTTATTCCAAACTATTATTAGCATATTCCCATAACATTTATCTAAAAAAATGTTTTTAAAACACCACCTTATAGTGCAGAAAATATGATAATGTTCTTTGGACATTAAATACTTCACAGGAATGCCACCTGGACGCCTTCCTAACGAAGCCCCTCCAACTACTACAACAACTACTCCTGGCAGACCCCAGACATGGTTAAAAAATATCTGTGTCTCCCAAAAGAGCTAAAATAGTTGGCTGGGCAGAACGATATGGAGTCCTATACTGTTCATAATTAAATAAATAAATATTTAATTCAATAAATAAATATGACCTCTTGCAAATACACAATCAACCAATCAATCTCTCATAAATATATAAAAAGATCATGAAATTGTGAAAAACCTGCACACTGATTTTAAATTACCCATTATATTATTCAATATATTTCATTTTGCTTTAAAAAGATGTTCATTATTTTAAAACAGCATTTTAAAATATTCATTTTTAATCATGTTGAATATTATTATAATTCTGTCTTTTTTTAGAAGCTCATATTTCAAAATCAATATTTTCCAAAGTAGCTTTGTTTTTATTTTATGTTGCTGTTTTTCACAATGGCGTATTTATTTCGTGAAGAGCTTTTTCAGTGGAATGGGTCTTTATGTCAATCAGTGAAAGTGGGCGGAATCTAAACGCTCATTGGCTCATCCATGGAAATCGACTCATATTCCTCGATACCCGCTCAGCGGTGTGCCAGTCAGAGAGATGACATATTTCAGCGATATCTGCGCGGCTTTGCTGACATTAGAGATCAAATAGAGACAAACAATCTGTCTGCTGCAGAAGATGCAAACATCGACAACTCTGTTTTTGTAGTTTGAGGGTTTGTGTGGACCAAACCACAAAGGAGCTCCGGTCGTCCACATCTCGAAGTCCCCGGTTGAAAAACACTCCTCATTCTTACGCCATTCACTCAGAGCTCACATCGTGCCTGATGTCGGCTCGCAGGAGGCGAGCTGGCAGACCGACAGTCAGACCAGGCAGCTGCGCAAATCGGGACAAGCCTGCTCGGGCCTCCTGAACCTTATGATATTTTTCTATTTTCAATGAGACAATAATCAGGTCATCTGGTTTTATTTTTCCCTCTCAAGGAAAATGTTGAACCTTTCCTGCTATGACGTTTCTGACATCTTAACACTCTCCATGTACATTGTGCATCCATGCATTGTTACTGAGATAAGCACAAGCAACCGCTCCATGTGGCTATAAGGCTAAAAACATTAGCTTGTAGCCCCTCCCACACATGGCATGGTGCGTTCATGGAAACTCCAGTTCATAGAAGCTTAGTGGAACTCCAACAACCACTCAGCCTAACTTAGACTACTACTATACGTTCATAAGAAGATGAAAATTGCCGAACCAACCACAAAATCACCTGAATTATGGACACTCGCCCAAAGCCACTTTTATCCGCAAATTTAGAACCAAAACTGCCCAATTTCTAGTAACACTGTGGATGTGTTGAGGTGCATACTCCCCCTAGTGTTGAGGGGTGTGCATTGCGCCATCACGTTTGCTGAAGCATCTTCGATCGATATAGTCAGGGGAGTTAGGGTGCTGCAGCTCATGTCTGAGTAAAGGAGTAGCCAATCACAAAAGTGTCTCCGCCTTGTCTAGTTTGATTGACAGACAGACCCATTCTCCTGAAAAAAGGTCTTCATGAAATAAATCAGCCATGGTGAAAAACAGCACCATGAAATAAAAACAAAGCTACTTTGGAAAATATTGATTTTGAAATCCGAGGTTCTGAAAAAAGACGTAAAATTATAAAATATTCCACATGAATAAAATGAATATTTTAAAATGTTGATTTAAAATAATGAACATGTTTTTAAAGCAAAATGAAATATATTGAATAATATAATGGCTAATTTAAAATCAGTGTGCAGGTTTTTCACAATTTCATGATCTTTTTATATGAGAGATTATTGGTTGATTGTGTATTTGCATGAGGTCATATTTATTTATTTAATTAAATATTTATTTATTTAATTATGAACAGTATAGGACTCCATAGAACAAGACCAAATGAGAGGGAAAGGTTCCAAAACAATAATGAAAAGCAGCCTTCAAAAGGAAACATCGGGTGAATAAATATATGCACACCTGCTGAGAACTGGTAAACTGGTTACTGCCTATAAGATCTCCTTATTTGTTAACTGTTACATGAATGATAAACATATTTTGTTTTTTATTGTCTGGGTTTTTTTTCTCAACATAAAATGCATCAGTTTTTATGCAAAACTCAAAGAATCAGGAGTAAAATGCAAAAAATGCATACAAATAATTTATGGAATACAGACTTAAGCAGAAGACAAACAAATGAGCATTTTTACATCTTTAGTCAGTTTCACACAGGGAAGATTTATTTTGTTAAATTAAAAATGTAACCTATTTCTCAACCGTTGTGCAAACTGGTGATGGATGCAGGAGAATTTTTTTTTTTTAGATTTTTAAGCTTTAATCAGACATGATGCAACAAATGTGCAATACTCCAATGACCCAGCTTTCATTGATTTCTACAAAAGTATTCCCTGAAAGCATGATGGTCATACCGAATGACCGAGCTTTTCCCAGGTACAGCTTCAAAAAGGTTGTTCACCTTTTCAAGTCTTTTTTTTTTTTTTTCATGCATGAATACTTAAAAAAAGTACTTTACACAGCTAGAAGGTGCACTTGTAGCCAGTGGAATAATCATTGCCTGAAGTGTTTTTAATTAAATAAAATCTTTCTTTATTAAATGCAGTTTTTTCCTGACAAAGAAAGAAGGCAGAAGGCACCCAGAGCAGGGAAATGAGAAAAAAATAACTGTAGGAAACAATGATAATATACATTTCATATGTTAAAATGTCACGTTTGTCTTTTAATATCAATGACATAGACCTAGATTACAGAGTCGTTTCAAGGCATGCCAGGGAAGTATGAAGGTACAAAGAAGACACACACACAAACACACACATACACACAGGCAAGCTTAGACTGAAATTGCTGGCTGTCGCTCATTTTGACTCGGATCCTCTTAAAGAGGAGAAAAATAAGCCAAACCTTTCATCTCAGTAAATATTTTGCCATTTT
This sequence comes from Oryzias sinensis, assembly GCA_037389245.1. Classification (NCBI taxonomy): domain Eukaryota; kingdom Metazoa; phylum Chordata; class Actinopteri; order Beloniformes; family Adrianichthyidae; genus Oryzias; species Oryzias sinensis. Next base: position 83,456 of record CM074502.1, read on the forward strand.
GGAAGTCAGCTATTTGCATTCTGTGTGTGCATGCATGTGTGTTTGTGTGTTAGGCGGTTTAAAGAGAATGGTTTTCAGGGTGGAAAAGTTAATCCAAACCTCAGCTGTATTAGTCACACTCCTTACCCTCACAGTCGGAATGCAGAGCTCAGGTGACTCCTGGATCCCCCCTCCCACCGGGGTAGCTCCTTGGCATTTTCAGGGTGATTTGGTCTTTGAAGAACAAGCTGCTCCAAGCAGAAACCTCATCCTATTGTTTTTTTCAACCCCCCCCCCCCCTCCACCATCTTCATCTTCACCAGGGTTGCTCATTCCTGGTCCTTAAGATCACCCTGCCAGTTTTCCAGCTCTCCCTGCACTGCAAGGCAAGGCAGGTTTATTTGTATAGCACAATTAATACAGAAAGGAATTCAAAGTGCTTCACAAAACAGGAAAATGCATTAAAATCACAATACACAACAGTGCAAAGATCAGAAACATGCATGCTTGCTGCAGATTACCTGGACCAGATGTGTTCATTTAATTACAATGTGGAGAGGTCTGACTGAGCTAATCAGCAGCTAGCAGGGCTTGGAGATCTGGAAAACAGTCAGGGTGGTAGATCTCAAGGATCAGGAATGAGCATCCTTGCTCTTGACTATAAATATAATGAAAGTGATTATTAAATTTACAGCATGAGACAACTGAACCTCTAATCAAACGCAAAAGCTAATTAAATATCGTTATTTAAAGACTATTAAAATTCAATTAGTGTTTTTATTAGACTTCATTTCTTATATTTCTATTTATATGTTTATTGGCCAGAACTCAATGAAATGGAGTATCAACATCAGAAAGGGGGAGACAGCACAGACTTTGATACTTTTCTATTTGCAGGAAATGCTCACACTGCGAAACTGATATGAAGTATTTTATACTTTAGTTGAACCTGAAGACTGATTTCATAAATCTGACAAAGTAGGGTGTGATGGTGGAGCTGAATAGCACTGAGGGTAAGCAGCTCAGAGTTGCGGTTGCCGACCGCAGCTGATATGCTGACCAAAAACCTGACCTTTTCTGATTTTTGCATGACACTCTGCTGTAGAGCCAAGACATTTACTTTACTCATAAACACAGAGCGACCAAACAATGTCAGTTCATCACGCTGATCCGGGTGGGCTTACATTTTACATTTCTTTTTTTTTATACATACATTTGCTCTCTGTCCAAAATCAGTTTAGTCAACCTTGAGACATTCACATTTCTTGTCACAGTCTTTCCTGGCATCTGCTGAAATGCAAAGAACTGAAACCCAGAGGGATAAGAGAAGGCATGAGAAGCTTTTCACAGGAACCTTGAGGATTCCTGATAGAGAAAGAAATCGTGCTGGTCAGATAAATCTTATTTTTTAAGAAATTTCTTTGATTTTGGTTGAGTTAGTAAAATGTTATTACATTTTGTTTGTTACACCTTGTGTTCATGTTATATGATATTCATTTTTGCTTCCAGTCACACAAGTTTTTAAGTTCATATTTATCACAGCTATTCCTGCTTCAGTTAAAGAATGCTTTTTAAGTTTGATCCCTGTCAGATTACCATTGTTTCCCTATATTTCCTGGTTTTGACTTGCTTTAGTTTGATTGTGTTTAGGTTCTTATTTATAAACTAATTTTATGAATATTATAATAATATGATAAACAGCGCTGTAACAGTATACAGACCGGAACAAGGAATATAGTGCTCAACTATGCCGAACAATAGCCTTAAAAAATAACTTTAATTTATCTTCATTTTATTCGTATGACTTTTAAACAATTTACTACCAAAGTCATCATAAAGTTGGATGCAAACTAAAATATAACATGTAAAAACAAACAAATACATAAAAAAAATTCTAGGAACAAACCGGAACAAATAATTAAATATGATAAATGTAACAGACAAAATAATATAAATATATCTTTAAAATCCCACTACAATCATCTTTTAATTTATTTATAAAGCATTCTCAGTGGTTTAACACTAGAACGCCCGTAGGGCAGCCATTTGGCTTTTCTACCTACAATGTCCAAGGGACAGCCAAGTGGCTGGATTAGTTAAAATTTACATGCCCAAAGAGCAGCCTTCAACATAGTTTGCACATGAACAGCACAGCCATTAGGTTGTTCTTTTGGCATGCAAAAAGGAGAAGCCAAGTTGCTGCGCAAGTTTTCACTATTTCCCCTCACCTCTGTCACTTCTAGTAAGAGGTCACCACAGTTTGGTTTTTCTTTTTGGCTGAGATTTATCGTTCATGCACAAGAGACACTTCTTTACCGACATAATACTGAAATGTTCAAGCAAAGAAATAATGTGGTCAAAGTCATATCTTCAACCCACTACTTGTCTGCGCATACTTGGTACTGCCCCAAAATCTCCTTTCTGCATTTGCCACATGGTATACTTGTAGCAATCAGCAAAGCGCACTCTGGCATTATTGTTCTTGTACTGACTATTCAACTGGCATATTACCTGTTTCCCTTTGCCAGGTATGGGAGCTTGTCACCAAACACGGTATTCCTTTTTCGCCTTCTCAGCTCCCGCATGTACCTGTGCAAGGTTTTTTACTGATTCTGGAAGCTCCCAGTGAATTTTGCCTGGGTTGAAAGTTTGATGCAGTTGGCAACAACAAACCCACAAACATTGGAGATTGCAGGAAACCTGTCAGTCCCAACTTGTTCCATGCGCGTGCCCTTGACATCAAAGTGTAAATGCCGCATGATTTCTTTGAAGTGGTTTCTGACCATAGTTTTTATAGATCAGTGGATTTCCCATTTTCGCCAACCATCTTGCATCTTGCGTTTTGCATGGATGGAAGTTTTATCCCCCCCTCACAAGGAGGATGGCAATGAACCCCAATAGTTCAGGGAGGGCCATGAACCAGCTGTCATCTTCTGTCTGATGTTCATGCTGAACAACACAGTCCTGAATAATCTGAAGCATGTTCAGAGTGAGGAAACACAGGAAACTCCGTAAGCGAGTCGACACCGTACTTCTGACCAAAGCAGTAGGCTCTTCCTCAGCAGTGTAACATTCAATTGTGCTGTGATGGAGAGGCCTCCCAACCTTTTCTGAATGCCACATCGTGGCATATTTTGCTTTTTCTGTTGGCACAGTGTGTCTCCTCTCTGTCGTCCTCTCTTTTCTGATGGCAATGAAATATCCTCAACTGTGATCTGATTTCTGAGATCTAAGCAATGAAAACCTTCAGCAATGTAAAGATATATGTTGTTTCACTTGTTTATTTTAATTTTTTGTGTTGAATTCTAGTTGAAACTATAAATTCCAAAACATGTCAAATAGGCCTCCTTTGCCTCCCCAATCCAAGAAACATGTGGTTAAATTAAATGACTAAATTTCTCATAGGTGTGTATGTGAGTGTGTCGGGTTATTCATCTATGTGGCCCTGCAATGGACTGGTGACCCATCCAGGGTGTACCCCTCCCCAGTTGCTTGTGACTAGCTGGGATGTGCTCCAGCAGACCCATGTGATCCTGACCAGGATGAGCAGGCACAGAAAATAAATAGATAGACAACTGCTAGAATCAGCAAATGAGAACAAGATGTTTATGAAATCGTATCAAAAGAAATATCAGTCTGAGTCCAGCTGAAGGACTATCTCTTCTCTCTCAGAGTCAAATGGGTTGACTTGCTCCAGGATAATTTTCAATGTCTGCTCAGGGTGGTAAAATTAAGGCATCTTGGTTTTTCAGTTGACAAACTGGGAGTCAAAGTTTGTCAGAGCTTGGAGGCTCTTTTGAAGCAGAAAAACCTCCCCCACCCTGATCTGAGTAAAGAATGTGGTTAGCTAGGGCATGTCTTCATCCAGATGATCAGGTAGTTGGTGCTGCATTTACAAATGAAAGGTGGCTAATTGAAGGCTGTTGAATTAGTCATTTCGAGCCACCCAGCCATTTGGCTGTGTTCTGGACGCTGCAGGGGGAGTGAAAAATCCTGGGCGTTCTAGTGTTAATAGTTATTATTATGCTATTTTGTGCAAAATCATAAAACTTGTGTTGTTTTCCAGGATCGACTCGGATCGACTCGGGCCGCCGGATGTTCTCGGGGTCCTTCGGGGGTCCTTCGACCAATGATGACGTCACCCTACGGTAACACCAGTTGGAAAAACTACTTAGTGAGCGATTTTACGTTTAGCGATTTTACTACTTAGCAACGTCGTACCCATCTAAGGAATTTTTGAGGATTCGTTTTGGGTTTGAAGAGAATGACTGCAGTTTTTGTTTGAATGACATTGAGACGGTGGATTCAATTTTATTTCAATTCAATTTTATTTGTATAGCCCAAAATCACAACAACAGTCGTCTCGATGGGCTTCGAAGTAAAACATAAACTCAAAAGGATCATGAATACAAAGAGTTCAATAGGAAAATACTAAAATGAACTAACAAACTGACTAAGCTATACTGGCATCCCTGCCCTTAGACCCCCCTTCACGGTAAGGAAAAACTCCCAAAAAAAACGGATTCCGGAAAAAACGAAGAAACCTCAGGGGTGCCCACATGAAGGAGGGATCCTCCCCCAGGACGGACAGGCGATTTACCAGAACTCTTAGAGAAGAATTAACTTATCTAACCCTACAACTGCATATATAAAGTCCAGCAGACGAGCTTCATCCAGTCGTGGTTGTGGGGACAGTCAAAGGCGCGAGTCGAGCCGGAGACAGGAACCACAGCCAGGAGCAGGAGCAGAGACGAGGTACTCGGTCAGGTACAGAGCAGAGACGGGCCAGAGACAGGAACCACAGCCAGGTGTAGGAGTGGAGCAAAGGCGAGGTAGACGGTCAGGAACTGGAGCACGGATGAGCCAACTGGAGTCTGGAAGCACTCCCACTCCCCAGGAGGGGAGAGGAAAAGAGGGACAATACATGAATCGCACTGTACCAGACAGAGGCATGGAGAACTAAATGATAAATTATGATCAGGAATGGAGGAGAGGAAGGGTAGAAGTAGAAAAGAAAAGAAGACAGAACCCCAGTGCACCATAGTTACCCCAGCTTCAACTTCTAGCAGCCTTTTAAAAGAAATAGTTATTAAGTTTAATTTAAACAAATTAACATTAAGTTAAATAATCTCTGAATACTAACTAGTCTGACAATAAGCCTGTCCAAAGAGGAATGTTTTCAGTCGAACTTTAAATGTAGAAACTGAGTCGGCCTCTCTTACATGAGCTGGGAGCTTATTCCATAAAACAGGGGCTTGGTGGCTAAACGCTCTACCTCCAACCGTACTTTTACTAATTCTAGGAACCACAAGCAGTCCTGCATTTTGCGAGCGAAGTGTTCTCATTGGATGGTAAGGGACTATGAGGTCCTCAATATAGGACGGGGCCATTCCATGTAAGGCCTTATAGGTTAACAGGAGGATCTTGAACTTGATTCTGGAATCAACTGGGAGCCAATGGAGCGAAACTAACACAGGACTGATGTGATCTCTTCTGCTAGTTCCAGCTAACAATCTAGCTGCTGCGTTCTGAACAAGCTGGAGACTTCTTAAGGAACTCTTAGGACACGCTGCTAACAAGGAGTTACAGTAATCCAGCCTCGACGTAACAAATGCATGGATGAGTTTTTCAGCATCATTCATAGAAAGTATATTTCTGATCTTAGCAATATTACGCAGATGAAAAAAGGCAGTTCTACACGCCTGAGATATGTGAGCCTTAAATGATAAATCCTGGTCAAATAAAACCCCAAGGTTTCTAACAGTGGAATTGGGGGCTATACTTACACCATCCAGGGAGACTATCTGAGCAGACAGAGCATCTCCGAGGTTTTTAGGACCAAGTATAATGACCTCAGTTTTTTCTGGGTTCAAGAGGAGGTAATTAATTGTCATGCAGGTTTTGATGTCACTGATGCAGGCATTCAGTTTCTCTATCTGGTCATTCTGGTCAGGCTTCATGGATAAATACAACTGCGTATCGTCGGCATAACAATGAAAATTAATGCTGTGTTTCCTGATTATGTTTCCTAGGGGTAGCATATAAAGCGTAAACAGGATCGGTCCCAAGACTGAGCCCTGTGGGACTCCATAGTTGACTCGAGTGCACTGAGAGGAATGGCCATTTACATTAACGAACTGATACCTATCGGACAAATAGGATTTAAACCACTGGAGAGCAGATCCTCTGATCCCTATGTCCTGCTCTAGTCTATGGAGTAAAATACTGTGGTCGATAGTGTCAAAGGCTGCACTGAGGTCCAACAGGACAAGAATAGAAAGTAGACCCTTTTCTGAGGCCAATAACAAGTCATTAGAGACTCTAACTAGGTTTAACAACTGCATATTTAAAAGACTGTGGCACGTAACCCGTTTCCAGAGAGGCATTTATCATTGTTAATATGGGATCATTAATTAGGGGAAAGGTTTCTTTAAAAAGTCTAGTGGGAATTGGGTCTAACAGACACGTTGAAGATTTGGAGGACGTATTAATTGATGTTATTTCCGCTTGATCCACAGCAGTGAAGCAGTCTAATGTTACAGAGGTTTCTATTGATGCCTCCACTTCTACCGCTTCAGCCTGCTCTGGGCTGATAGTAGGAATATGTGATGATGTGGGGAAATTGCATGTTTTAGTGTGTTTTCTTTTGTGCATGTTTTGCATGTTTGTGGTACCTGTTTTTGCATGCTATGGACAGGCCCCCTTGAAACACAGCTGGCGATCAACAACACCTGTTCCAAATTAGAAGAGGACTATAAGAGTCCTCAGGGGAAAAGCTCAGAAAGTCCGCGCTTTGGGAGAGGCGTCACGCGCCGGCCGCGAGGCCGCCCGGAAGGTCGCACGCCGGCAGAGTGCGCACACACGCCCGCAGGGAAGTCGCATGCCGGCAGCAGGGCACACGCACACGTGGCGCGGTTGGAGCACCGGAGCGACAGACGTAGTGGGGACCCACCGTGACCGCACACGCACCGGGATAGCTAGGAACGCTGAAACCAGTCTGCAACGCGGTCAACACGCAGTGGCAGGGCAGGGACCCTGCCTGTGTTGTAAGTAGCCGGACGTGATTTTGCAGACTGGTCGAACTAAGTCGGCGGGAAGGCTGGTGGCAGCCTGCATCGGAGATTGCCTGGTGCTGCCGTCTGCCTGTCTCCGCAGGATCCCAGCGTGTCCGGAGGGCCAGCTGGAGGTGACACGGAGGAGTGTCCGCGTTACGTGCAACCCCAGAAGCGAGGGGAGCCCCGCCTCGCAGGTCCAGGTGTGCATGTCCGGAGGGACCCTCTGCGCAAGGGCCAAGTCTAGCGTGGAGAGGACGCCCCCTGGTTGGGATCAGTGACCACTTCCTTTGAGCTGCATTTTTAAAGAGGTTTTAACCGTTCTTTGGACTTTTAGCCCTCTTTTATTCTCTTTTAACTGCTTTTTGGATTTTTTTTATCTTGTTTTATTGTTTTTAATCTTGTCTGTGAATTCTTACTCATCCCATGCTCGTTTAAGTGTTTTTAACTGGAACCCTGTGGCCATTCATATTTTTATATTCTAATAAATTGTCATTGTGGTCAAGAACTCGGGTCCTCTTTGGTGGTGTGCGTGCGCTCTCCCCAGATCATTCCCCTAGCCCTTCAATATCCTCATTCATTTTATTTATTCAACCCATCTTTCAACCCTACAGGCCTTTCATACCCCTTCTAACAAATAACTTGATTTAACTTATGTCTAATATTTGAGATTTTACTATCGAAAAATGTAAGAAAATCATCAGAGCTGAGAGAAACAGGAACATAGCTCACACAGCTCACACAGCTTGGTGAGCCCGTAAAGCAAAAGTATTCATGAACCTTTTTTCTACGGGCATGCCGTGGACAACGGAGCAAACACTTAAAGTCTACAATTACAAGTAAAGGCCCGTACACACCGGGACGAATTTCGCGCGTGATATTCCCCAACGTTTAACGCCTCGTGACTAAACAAAGGGCACCAATGTGAGTGTGCACGCTCATGATACATTTTCAGCTCTTGTACCAGTCGATAAAACTCCCCATGTTCTTCTTTTCTTGTAACCATGGGATGTACCCAAAATCGGCGTCTTTTCCGGCATCTTTCATCATTCAACAGAATAATTTCTTCATCGCCGGAACTGAAGCTGGAGCTACTGGTGCTGGTGTGGGTACCGGATGTTCTCGGGTTGCCGGATGTTCTCGGGGTCCTTCGGGCTCCTTCCAATGAGTTATATCACTAGAGGAGACATCACGTGGTTCCTCATGGGAGGAGAGCAGCGCCATCTTGGTGAGGTCAAGTTTTGAAGACCAAACCACTTTTTATAACATTTAATAAAGAGCTCTGTTTTTGCTTTCAATCACTTCATTATATGAAAAAGAAGAATGGCTTGAAATTGCTTAGTTTTGTTCAGAAATACAAACTTCACGAGTACCCCTATCTAGTATTAGACTATGTTCCTTTATTTTATTTTACTTATGTTTTTATTTGTGTGTTATGTTCATTGTTTCTTTTTTTCCCCTCTTTTCTTTATTTTCTATGTTAATATGTTATATTTGACAATGGTGACTGATCTTCAAGGCAATATTGATTACATTGTTTTTGTACGTTGTTAACGTTAATGTCATTGTTAATGTATGATAATAATAATAATGGATTGGATTTATCTGCGCTTTTCAAGACACCCAAAGCGCTTACATTATGTCCATTATTCATTCACTCCTCATTCATACTTGGTGATGGTAAGCTACGGTTGTAGCCACAGCTGCCCTGGGGCAGACTGACAGAGGCGTGGCTGCCATTTCGCGCCTACGGCCCCTCTGACCATCACCGGGATCATTCATACACATTCACACACCAGTGGAGCCACACTGGAGGCAAGGAGGGTGAAGTGTCTTGCCCAAGGACACAACGACATTTTGGCTGGTGGGAGCGGGGATCGAACCCTTCGATCATTGGACGACCCGCTCAACCACCTGAGCCACTGTCGCCCAATAAAGTTTTTAAAAAAACTTAGCGACGTTAACTCATTGGTCGTGGCAACTTACAGCCAATCAAATAGTGTGACGTCATCATTGGTCGAAGGACCCTGAAGGACCCTGAGAACATCCGGTACCCACAATGGGGATACATTTTTGCAGAGCGGCAATAGTTCATTAGATATTGGTCTCTGAGTTGAAGGAGGAACTGTTGGCGCTGAGTAATCCCCCCATTTTCTGATTTAGTTTACAGCCCCTTATAACCCAACATAACATTACCACAAAAATGGCGAGCAATATCAGAGCTATCCAGCCATACAATCTTTACCCAGATGCCAGCTCGGATGAGGAAAACAAAGACGGTATTGGATATATTTGTCTACAAGTAGATGCATTGGAATAAAACAGAACATGGAGCACAGAACCGAACAGTAGCACCTATGTCACAACTACAAGATTTTTTTTGTCTGCTCCTGATTTACAATGATTTAAATGAATGAATACTGAGAAATGCTTAGCTTAATTTTTTTTATATATATCCTCTATCATGAGAAAAATGCCATGTTGACAGAACCAAAAACATGATCATCTTTGATGTGGGTCTTTAAAACCATTTTTTAACCAAAAATTAAATGATTTTTGAACTATTCGTACGTTGGACATGTGCGATGTCAAATTACTGATGAAACTTCTAAACAAAAACAGTTTTGCATTCCTTTATCTTTCCAGTTTGTGTCAAATGATGAGAAAACAAAATATAGTCTGCTAAAATGATTTATATTTTTTGATGATTGTTTTAACAACTTTCTGCCTCTTCATTCATTTCAGATGATATGGTAGATTCAAAATGAACTTGACTTCATTCAGGGAACTTTTTTTTCCCAGTTACATCCAGCTGTGCTGGAAGATTATCTCTTGTTACTGAGGGTTTCTGTAATAATCTCAATGTCCAAGTTTCTCCCAAAGGCTTTGGAACAAATGGAAAAAACTGTTTTAGGATGGAATACTATAAAATTAATCTAATCTGTAAAGTGTTTAGTGCCCCTGTCATTGAGGCACAGAGACCTCTTAAGGCCCTTTTACTCTTCTGCTAATTTTTTTTCCCTACTTTTCCAAATCCAAACCCAAGATTTCCACAGAAATCTTTCAAACGAACAGGTCATTTAAATTCTACTCTTCTCCTTAAGCCCTATCCCTTCACTCTCCTTGTTTTCTTCCTCAGACACACACAAAGGCAGCTGCAGAAAACAGCAAAACTCTGAGTTATGGCTCGATCAATGGGCCACACATGCACACACAAACACAAGCAATGCTTACACAAACACTGTTTGCTGACACAGAGGGAAAATAATTCTCTTGTTTGTTTAATTATCACACCATCAAACTGCTGTTATGGGGGCCATTCATCTGTCACTGGCATAAAATTAGGAGTGTGTGTTCGTTCGGTTTGCGTGTTATCTGTTGGCCTGGTGGCGCTGCAGGCTGACAGATAAGAAAACATTCATGCACTCCACTTTTCTTTGAAATCCTCTGTGCCCAGATGGTGTAGCTGCTGAAAAGGTGTGAAGAAAAAGAAAACAATGCAATGGGCGATTACTTGGTGATTTCTGTTTTGTGCCACAGTAAAACGAAAACCCACAAAAGCAGCAGATGTCTCTCAGCACTCTGCGAGGGAAACAAGCTCCCATCACAGGCAACAGAATTTTCTGCCTTTCTGCCACCTTCAACCTGAAAAGTCCATCAACTGCAGTTACAATGTTTTAACACAGTTTCCTTCAGCAGGTGTATGACACCCAGCACTCTTCTTCCTTCAGCTGTCATAACATCTAACCTGCACGGAAACAGGAAAACAGTGACCCGGAAGTCAGTCTGATTGCGCTAAAAGGTTTTATTTTTTTCTTATCTCCTCATCACCACCAACCTCTGTTCTCGTTGCACCTCAACTTGTACACCATAACTCTGATATAGCCATAGAAGTACAAAACACAAAAAAAGCTATTTTCCTTCTTTTAATAACCATTTTAAAGTCAGTACCCCCCTCTCCACACATAAAAGCTACTTCACACCATTTCCCCTCATTGTATAAGCAGTTGACAATCATCCACGTCCTCCGTGGGACTCCAGTAAGCAGGCGGCAACATCAATTAGCCTGCTTTTAGTGCCAATGCCATTTAAGATTCAAACAATGGCCAGCAGCGGGAGATTAGTCCTTCTGCAGCTAAGCTTTCTCAATCAAACCTGTTGGGAGGATACTAACTCTGCGCTAAAAGGCAGCTAGCCCCAGATGACTGATCATAAGAGGGTGATGCAAGCCCCAATACAGTAATCCAAATGCTGAAACTATTGTGCTTACCCAATAAAAGGAACGCTGTTAGACTACGAGATTGAGAGAGGGAAACAAATGGAGAGAAAAAGCTTACATGTGAACATCTGAAACAGTGGCAGTTTTATGCATTTTTTTGAAAGAATAATTTAGGCATGAAAAAAACACAAAAGTTAAGAAGGGAAGTACACACATGAACGTTGTTTGTGCGAAACGTTGTTAAATCCAAACCAAACAAATCAACACAAAGATATGATTTGGAGCAGGCGTGGGGTCCACTGACTGCATATACACAAATGGACTTAGTGACCCCCCCAGGAGGTGGTCTTGTGTTGAACGTTCTAAGCATTTGATTGACAGATCTCCTAAGTCCGCTTTTAGTAGAAGGGGTGTGGCCTTCTGACATGCTCACTACTGATTGGAAAGAGTGGTTACCATGGAAACGTAGACTAAAATTGACACAGACCAATCACGACTTACTGAGGACATCTGCTTCGAACATGTCAACAGACATGCTGAAAATGGGGATTGAATTGACTCCATTTGGTTCGAACTGGAAGTGAGACATGTTCTATGGGTGACGTCCCACTCGCTCTGCCCAGTTTTTTATATACAGTCAATGGTGGGGAAAGAGCGCCGCATTCCTGCCTGTTTCCAGCATACCCTGCTCTGGCATATTCCTTTTGGCTGGACACACCTGATCAAGGTAATAGACAATGAGTAAGGCAAGGCTATCTCCAACGTACCTTCACTCTTTGATCCATTTTTGAGGCATTACTGGCCACTGTCATTCCAGCTCAAATGCTGACCAGCTGCCAAATGTCTCTAGCAAATTCCCTGTCACAGAAACTAGTGATAGGCAAATGAAGCTTTAGACATCATCACAGTGCTTTGCTTTCTGCTTTATGCATTTGTAGCCCATAGCAACTTAAGATATGGGCTGTTTGCCGGTTCATCTCAGGGCCACACACAAACAGGTTCACTCCTGAGGGACATGGGCATGTTTTTAGTTTAGGAAGAAGCCAGAAGGTTTGGAAAAAAAAATCATGCATGTAAGAAGAGCATGAAACGTCACAGAGAATTGATCCTGCCAGGATTTGAACCAGAGCCTTCTCTTTGTTAGGCGGCACCACCGTGTCACCTACCTAAGTACCCTTTATTAAAAAAAATGGAAAGAGCTGATAATGGACACAGAGATATGAGTGCAGTGGATTTTTAAAGAAATATAACACAGGAAAAAGTGTTAGCATTTTAGTAGATAGTCCACAAAAATGGTCATGCTTTGGGGAAAAAATTGCAATTGCACAAAG
>CM074502.1:96536-120510 GCA_037389245.1 Oryzias sinensis
CCACAAAAATGGTCATGCTTTGGGGAAAAAATTGCAATTGCACAAAGATTTGAGGGTATTTGCTCAGACTCTCAGCCGTATACTTTCCCCTTTTGCAGGCTGTGTTCTCAGTCTTCAGAAAGTCAATCTACCCACAGGTGACATGCTGTTTCCCTCAGCTTTTCTGCACCTGTTTGGGTTGGACAATTACCCTGGCAATCTTTTTTAAATAGCACCCAGAGTTCAGTGATCCCGCACAACACTACCCATCTTCTTTCTGATTACAACTTTACTTAGCCTGAAAGTCACTGAAAACACCTGTGTAGGAGGTGGAACTGGCAATGCCCCCTTTTAAGCTCATGTTCCAAAAAAATATATAAAAAAATCCTTTGGCTTGCAAATTTCCCATAAAAGAGTATGATCTGAAAGGAAGAACAAGTTCAAGCTGAACAAGTGTTCAGTTCTGATGAAAGTGGCAAGCAATCTGTAATATTAATATCTTTCACAGAGTGAAAGCTTTATTGACAAAGTTTTTAGCTGACTGTGCTACATTTGTGCTCAAAAAGCTTTTTTTTTCTTGTCAGGGTGATGCATGTTAAAGCTGTTTCTATGGATCAATATTAGCATTTTTTTTATTTGCATGGCTTACTCAGCATCTCAACAAGCAGATATAATCTGGAAACATCTTATACTGGCCTGACTGTATTGTTACAAACAATGTGTATATTTGTATGAACCCCTGTTCTGTTAGAGATTTTGTATTTTTTAAGCACTTACAAAGGGGGTAAAAATTACAGCTATCGTTTCCTCCTCTGTATCCATTATACCAAGCATAGTTACACATCCAGCTACATATATCTGCTGATATCATCTCTTAAAATGGCAAGTTTTTCTTTAGCCCACAACTCATTCACTTGTTCTCAGCAGCATGTAAGCTTGTAAACTCCGGCTATCCTACTCATGCCTGTTTCCAAGTTGCTGACCTAGTTCTGAGATAGAGAGAGTTTTTGCCTTATGACCCCCCTGGATGACGGGAGTGGCTTTTCTTGCTAGATTGAATTTTGGAAAAAAGACCACAGAGTACATCAAGTACATCCCATCAAGTTATGTGTTGTAACATCTGAAGTGACTGATGAAATCTTAAGAACTAATGATTCATTAGTTCATTATTTTTTGTTTGCAGTGAGACATTGGCAAATAAAAAAATATATATATTTGTGGCATTTGTGGCAAAAAAACAAACAAACACATATATTTTCTAAATCCAACTAAAGCAACTTTTCCAGAAAGCATTTTTTACTCATTTTTCCAGCAAATCACTTAAGCAAAAGTTGGGTCTGGTTTACATCAGATATCAGTGTGATTGTGCATGTTCTTACAGTCCCCCTTATTAGTATATTTATTTTTTGAAGCACTATAAAATGGAAATATTCTGAGTGATTAAAACATTTGACAATGTTTTGAATATATTTAACAAAAAGACATGCATTCTCAGTTGAAATGCTATTTGACCTTTAACTCTTTTCTGCTTTCTCTGAGCATATCCCCATTTGGGACCAGCCATAAGGTAGGGTCCAGACCATCACCATCACAGAGACACAAACAACCGCAGATACTCCCTTCTGTGGTCAATTTATAGTCCCAGATCAATCTGAAATGCATGTTGCTGGATTGTGGGAGGAGGATAGACAAACTCCACAGAGGCACAGCTGGAACATGTAAAGGCTCTACATGGAAAGACTCAAATTGAGAACCTTTACTCTACAAGGAAACATTAATATGTAGATCTCAATCAATTTTATGGTCAACATAGATGATATAGTTGAGACATATGTAGACTCTTAAATAATCTGTAAAATGTAAAATAATCTGAAATAATCTGTTTACAGATAGAGTATCCTAATTCTTTTTTAAACCAATTTTTTGAGAAGAAATTAGTAAAGCAGTGGAGCATGTTTGCTTACATGGTCTAGGGAAAATTATAAACCTCATTGATTTCACTAGAAGTCAATATGTGGTACCTGAATCATAGTTAACCAATATATTTTTTTAGAAAATATGAACAAAAGAAAAGAAATTGTATTAGTACCTTCAGCAACAGCTTTTTATTTTGGCTTTACTGTAGTAACATAAAAAAGGCTACAGAATTTAGCTGCTCATGTTATTCTAATGTCTATTACTAAAGAAGTATAGCTTATGTTGTGCTTGGACTAAACCATAGCTTCTATCTTTAAAAATATAAGTCACAATATACCGTACACACATATATATATATATATATATACACGGTATATTGTGACTTTACTTGTCTTAAAAATGTGTTTTTTCCTGTTTTGAGCTTGAACACACCTCTGTAAAATTACATGCGTAACATTTTTATCTGACTTTAAAAGTGGGATTAAAATGTTTTCCTGACTGTTTGGATGGCAAGAAGTCAATCACACACACAAACTTGCAAAACCTCCTTTGAGGGCCCCACCTGTTTTTCACTAAGTTGTGAGGTCCACCAATTCCAGAGGTACTGCAGGCGTGAAAATATAACGAAGAACAATAACAACATAAAAAACATGAAAACAATTTTCGTTTTGAAAAATTGAATACACCCACAACCACAGACTTAAAAACACACAAAGCCATCTGTTTTATTTGTTTTTCAATCACAGAGGTCATATCGTGAATCCAAAAAACTTTTTTGTATGCAGCTCTTGCGTATCTTTCTCTCACACATAATTCCTGCAATATCATTCATTTGCTTTTAAGGATGACAAAAATAAATTGATGGGGGGGGCATTTACACCTCCTGAAGAAATAAAGAATAAAAGATGAGATTTCTTCAAACAGTTGGGGGGAAAAGCAGCTAATTGAATGAATGTGAAAATCTAGTGCTTCATTAAATTGCATATTTAATCCAGATAAGTGCAGCACCTCACAATTTCCGAAACTTGCTATTATTTTTTTAGACATCAACAATCACACTGCCATTATTTCTAAGATCTTTTTTCTGTTGGATTTAGTCACATTTTCTTAGAACTTAGAATATAGCCATCAACGGCAATGTACAAATGTTGTTCATCTTTTGGCATATCCCGTCTGGGGTCGCTACAGCGACTCAGATTTCTCTAGTTTGCAGCTTGGGAGAGAATGTTTTGATGAAGGCCCCTCCTGACACAACCCCATATTTTGTCCAGACTTGAGACCGGCACAGGGAGACCCAAACTTGGCCCCCCTTGTGGCTGCATAGCTGTGTACAAATACCGATTCATAATATTGAGAAAGTTTCCACTTTGATTTAGAGCCAATGAAAGCACTTTTACTATAACTTTAGCACTGAAAAAACACATAAGCCTTAACATGTGATTTATGTTTTTTGGGCAACTCCTTTCTAATCCACATTTGGTCATGTTAAGACATCAAAATAAACTGTACCATATAAAATGGCTATTCTAATAGCATTCAGATCTATGTAGCTTTTTTGAGAAATTACGAAACAACTCATCAAATCCTGTGAGAGTGTTAGACACATTTATGGATGCCAAAAACTGCACACAGATCCAAAAAGCAATGCTTTGAACTGAAAAGAAGCCCTGTGAATTGTTGCATACCCTATAAATAAGTGTATCACTGTGTCAAAACAGGTGAAGAACCCTGGTGTTGAATCTCACTGTGATTTGTGAAATGTAAAAATGCATTCAGAAAGTAGACCTTGCATCATTTATTCCCTCTCATTTTTAATATTAATAAAAGCAACATTAGTGTGCTGTTTGTTTGCAGAATTGGTTTGGCAGCAGCCTGCATCATTCACATTTATTGATATAACAAATTACTTAACTGCTCTTAAATTGTTTTTACAATTTGTTTTAAAGGAAAATGTTCGATGAATTCTTTGGTGTGGAAATGAGCAGCTACCCTTCATTTCTGAAAGTCTCAGCTTCAAAGCACAACTTCCCAGAAAAGACACCAAAATGCAGTGTGGTAGATGTTAAAGAAAATAAACCATTAAAACAAAATAGGTGTCACTGTAAAATTAAGTTGTATCATTCCTAAATCACAGAGCAGAGAAAAATTTGTACACATTTTTAAACACAGACTGTGAGAGGGAATGATGACGTATTTTCTTTCTTACTGTAACTTTCATATCGATTCATTTTTTTACTTTATCCTGATTATTTTTTATTTGTCACTTTATAATCAAAAAAATCTAACATTTCAACTTTAATTACCTTTCAAGTATGACTAAGACTACTGAAATCACTTTTCCATTTACTTAAAACAGTTCATCTTTGTGTTGCTTGTTGCGGAACATCCCCCATGTCAATAATGGGTTAGATACATGTGCACTGTAAAAGATTTAGATCTGGAAAATGCATAAGCTTGGCATACAGTAGTAATTCATGTGGCTACGTATGCAGTGTATTATTTAACTTTGAGGCAACTCCCTCCTGACAAAACATGTTAGAACATGAACAAACTGATATGTACAAATATCAGTTTGAAAATGTGTTATTTTATCTTTTTAATAAACTAAATAGGCACATTTTGTTTAAAATCTTTGCCACAGGTGCCACTATGGTTGGGAACATAGTTTCAGTTATTAATATCAGTCGTCCATAGAGGTGATAGTAATGATTCCTCTTAATAACAAAAAACTCTAGATTGTTACACTTTAGTCCAGATTAATCAAAGAAAGACCAATTGTCAGAAGGATTGATTAAAGAAGATTAAGATTAATGCCATAGATACCATCTAAATGTGAAGTAAATAAATATGAATGTATCACATTTCAATTAAATAGGTTGAAATCTGGATAGTGTTGTAGGTAAATGTTCTAAAATACTCTACCAACATAACAGTATTGATTTTTTTCCCATCTCGGTCCTCAGAGAAAACTCTCCTGCCTGGTTTCCAAGATTCTGGCTTAACTGTTCTTAATGGATACCATTATTATGTCCCTGCAGAGCTTAATAATGTGCTGAATCAGGTATGTTTCAGCAGGGTAACATGGGAAATACGCAGACAGTGGCCCTAGGCACCAGGGTTGGAAAAACACTGTGTGTGTACAGTATATATATAAATATATGTATACAGTAAAGACCAAAAGTTTGGACACACCTTCTCATTCAAAGAGTTTTCTTTATATTCATGACTATGACAATTGTAGATTCCCACTGAAGGCATCAAAACTGTGAATTAACACATGTGGAATTATACATAACAAAAAGGTGTAACAACAACTGAAAAAATGTCATATTGTTGGTTATTCAAAATAGCCATCTTTTACTTTGATTACTGCTTTGCACACTCTTGGCATTCTCTTGATGAGCTTCAAGAGGTAGTCCCCTGAAATGTTTTTCACTTCACATGTGTTTGCCTTGTCAGCTTTTATAAGTGTAATTTCTTGCCTTATGAATGGGGTTGGGACCATCAGTTGTGTTGTGCAGATGTCAGGTGGATACAGAGCTGATAGTCCTACTGAATAGACTGTCAAGAGAATGCCAAGAGTGTGTATACACACACACACACATACACACACACACACACACACATGTGTGTGCGTGGGGGGGGTGTGGGTGTGTGTGTGTGGGGTGTGTGTGTGTGTGTGTGTGTTCATGAGTCTGGCTGCAGAGGGAAAGAAACTGTCCTTGTGTCGTGAGGTTCTGGTCCTGGGTGAGAAGGGTCGGCTGCTATACGACCTGCACGTCCCCTGGTTCTGGAGACGTATAGGTCTTGGACAGATGGAAAGCTACAGCCAATCACCTTCTCAGCTGAGAGCACAATACGCTGCAGTCTGTTTATGTACCTGGTTGTAGCTGTGATGGAGGAGGTGATAATGGATTCTATGATGACCGTGTAGAACTGCACCATCATCTGGGCCGGTAGCTTGGCTTTCTTCAACTGGCGCAGGAAGTACATCTTCTGCTGGGCCTTTTAGAGCAGAGAGCTGATGGACGGCTCCCACTTGAGGTCCTGAGTAATGGTGGTGCCGAGGAAATTACAGAGTCCACTATGGTGATAGGAGAGTCTATCAGGATAAGAGGGGGTGAGGGGGCTGTGACTTTCCTGAAGTTCACTATCATCTCCACTGTCTTCTGGGTGTTCAGCTCCAGGTTGTTGATGCTGCACCATGACACCAGCCGGTCCACCTCCCTCCTGTAGCCAGACTCATCATCGTTAGGGATGAGCCCGATGAGGGTGGTGTCATCCACAAACTTAATCAATTTGACAGAGTCATGGCTGGAGGTGCAGCAGTTGGTGTACAGGGAGAAGAGCAAAGGAGAAAGAACACAGCCCTGTGGAGATCCTGTGCTGATAGATTGGGTGGTGGAGATATTTTTCCCCAGCCGCACGCACTTCCTCCGGTCCATTAGGAAGTCAATGATCCCACCTGCAGGTGGAGTAAGGCACGTTTAGCTGGAGAAGATTTTCCTGGAGCAGAGAGGGGAGGATAGTGTTGAATGCCGAGCTAAAGTCCACAAACATGATCCTAGCATAGGTACCCGGGGAGTCCAGATGCTGCAGGATGAAGTGAAGGGCCAGGTTGATAGCTTCGTCTACAGACCTCTGTTGGCTCTGTAGGCGAACTGCAGAGGGTCCAGGGTGGGGGGGGGGGGGTGAAGGACTTGAGGTGGCGGAGGACCAGGCGCTCGAATGACTTTGTGACTACAGACGTAAATGCCACAGGCCTGTAGTCATTAAGACCAGTTATGCGGGGCTTTTTCAGGACAGGGACGATGGTGGACAGCTTGAAGCAGGCGGGATGTGGCAGGACTCCAGGGAGGTGTTAAAAATGTCTGTGAAGACTGCTGCCAGTTCGCCTGAAAAAAGTTTCAGGGTGGCAGGGGGAGATGCCATTCGGGCCCGGAGCCTTCCGTGGGTTTTGCTACGGGAAAAGCTTAAGCACCTCCTCTTCTGTCACGAAGAAGACAGTGGTGGAGGGGTGGTCTGGAGGGGTCATAATGCCCTCAGTGATAGTGGTGGGGGAGGAATGTGGCTCCAAAGTTGCTGAGAAAACCTGTGCAGTGAGGGGGTGGAGGAGGGGAGTGAGACTTCAAACCTGACATAAAAGGTGTTAAGCATCTCAGCCAGTCGTAGGTTGTCAGCAGCATGTTGGGCTCTGGGCTTGTAGTTGGTGATTTGCCTAAGCCCTCTCCAAACAGAGGGGATGTCGTTAACAGAGAATTTCTCTTCCACGTGTTTATTGTGCCGAGTTCTCGCCTGTTCCACCTCTTTTGAGAACTGGTACTTAGCGGCCTTATAGCTCTCTTTGGCTACGTTCACACTGCAGGGCTTAATGCTCAATTCGGATTTTTTGAAAAAATCCGAATTGTTTGCTAGACCGTTCACATTTCCAAGTAAATCCGAACTTTTGTGATCTCCAGTGTGACTGTGACGCGACCCAAACGAGACCCGCATGCGCATAAGCCAGAAGAATACTCAACGGTGAACGACGTCACTTGTTTGCGGAACCAACGTTAACAATGGATGTCAACAACAGTGTTGTCAAAAGCGGAGCTCTTTTTGTAAAATTAAATTGATTTTCACGAAGGAGCAGCACAATTACAATCTTCTCATTTTAAGAAGGCAATGGAGTCGGGATCGTCTGTACCCACTGTAGTGGAATAGGAATGTGTATGTGTTGGGGCCGCGCGCCCGCTTGTGATTGTGTGCAAGCGCGTGCCGCGATAGAGAATAGGGGGGGGGGGGGGCAGTGTGGGCGCGCATTCATGTTGTGTGTTACGGAGGAAGGAGGGCGGTAATAAAAGAAGGTTTCCCCCAGAATAAATGCTATGGACTCTTTATTAACCCGTTCTGGAGAATCTAAGGATCAGAACAGGGAGGAGGAGGAGGATCGCCTGGGTCCCCCGCGCTTCTGAGCACGGTCGGAAAGGGGAGAAAGAAAAAAAAGTAATCGCGGGAAAGGTTCAACACCACGCTCTGCCATTTAGCTGGAATTTTTTTCAAAAACCGTCCAGTTGCGATAAGAGCCCTGGAGTTTGGCCTGAAAAGAGCGATCACCCCAACTATTAATCCAATCAGTGACCTCCTTTCCCTTCCACTGACTGGTCTCAGCAGCATCGTCCACCATGGTTGATGTTTACATTCTCGTTCCCGCCTACTTCAACACAAAATGATGACGTTTGTTGCGTGTCGATGACGTACGGTTCGGAATCAAGTCGCCTGGCCGGTCAGACAGCGGTCGCAATTGAAAAGAACGGCTACAATTCGGAATCAGGACGGCAAACCCACGGGGCCTGGGTCGCAATTGAAAAGATCGGATCTGTGTCATTCAGACTGTCATGAAAAGATCGGAATTGGGCCACTTAGGGGCAAAAAATTCGGAATTGGGTCGTTTCAGCCTGCAGTGTGAACGTAGCCTTTGTCTTTGGCCCTCTGGGCTGCTTCTTTCTCCTTCCTCAACTGTCTCAGTCAGGGTATGAACCAGGGTTTATCGTTGTTATAAGTAACCCTGGTTTTTGTTGGGAGGATGCTGTCCTCATAAAACTGAATGTATGACATCACAGTGTCTGTGTAATCATCGAAACTGTCTGTGGCAGCTCTAAACACATCCCAGTCCGTTGTGTCCAGACACGTGCGAAGCTCCTGCATAGCCTTGCTGGTCCACATCTTAAAGGTCCTCACTGTAGGTTTACAGAGCTTCCGCTTTTGCCTGTATGCAGGGATAAGGTGAATCAGGGCGTGGGTCGAGAAGCCCAAAGCCACGTGGGCCATGGCTCTGTAAGCCCCTCTGACTGTTGTATAGTATTGATCCAACATGTTCTGCTCTCTTGTTTGGCATTTAACAAATTGTCTACATCTAGGGAGCTCCTTGCTCTGATTCTCTTTATTAAATTCCCCGAGGATAATAATTGAAGAGTCCGGGAAGGTTCGTTTCACAAAGAGAATCTGTTCCGCGAGCACTTTAAATTACTTTATACCAGGATGGCGCAGAGGATGTTTGCCCTGGTGCCAGTGTGCTCTGTGTTATGTTTGTTTTTGTCCGTAAATCGTGTGGCACCATGCTCTAACACCCGCGTGAAGATCTTCCAACCATCAGAACTTCGACTCCATCAGACTTACTGCTGTTTTTTTTTTTTTTGGCAGCAGATTTAGTCCACTTTTTAAAAGCAAGTGAGACGGCGGAGGAGAGGGAAACAAGCAGATCCCGGACTGTGATCTCGACGCATTGTTCTCCTACAGTGGAATATATCTTCATAAACTGCAAACCATACTACTCCCCACGTGAGTCTGACATTTTTGTTATCTGACATTGTGTCATTTTCCATGCTTGGTCAAGTTTCCTGGTCTGATCAAACCCGCTCCTCTCAAATTCTCTGCAACTATGTCTTTGTTGAAATTCCTTTTCCTGCAACTGTTGACCTATCTGCTCCTTTGTAACCTGAAGATTTCTTGTGCATGATCCCATTAACCTCTTGGCCTCATTAGAATCAAACAGGACTCGACCCTTAGGAAAACAATAAAGACGGAAACAAAAAGAGGAAATTAATTTTTGTTTTACACAAACAACAGGGCTGCACGGTGGCCAGTGGTTAGCACTCTTGCCTTACAGCAATCAGGCCCTGGTTTGAATCCCAGCTGGGACCCTTATGTGTGGAGTTTGCATGTTCTCCCTGTGCACCTATGAACTTTCTCCAGGCCCCCCAGCTTCCTCCAGCAGTCCAAAGACATGCATCATGGGTTAATTGGTCTTTATAAATTGTGCATGTGTTCATGTGTGCGCCCCAACAGAACTGTCCAGATTCAAGCTCCAGCAACCCTATAAACCTGGGATAAAGGTATATAGAAGGTTAAGAAAATGAATGAATGGATGGACGGACGGACGAATGGACTGACTAACGGACAAATCAACAAAGAAGGAGACAGCATTTTCTCTTGTTACACCAAAGTTTCAGATCCACCAAATTCTAAACTGAATGGAGCATAAAACAGCAATTTAAAACATCAGACAGATCTAATTGGGAGCATCTTAGAAAGAACCTGGATCTCGTTTGAATAAGGAAAGATATAAAAAGAGTAGCTGTAAGTTTTTTGTTTGTTTTTTCATAATAATAATTAAAAAAAAATTAACACTAGAATTAGATGACAATCAAGCAAGGTGTGGGGAATGGCTAACAACTAATTTGATCATTCATGTCCTTCAAACCAGGCAAAGTTACTGTCCTATTATCTACTCAGTACGGTGGCCCTGAAGTGCAAAGCATTCAACAAATCACTCGATACAAAAACATTTTTAAGATC
The DNA here is from genome assembly GCA_037389245.1 of Oryzias sinensis. NCBI lineage: Eukaryota > Metazoa > Chordata > Actinopteri > Beloniformes > Adrianichthyidae > Oryzias > Oryzias sinensis. Next base: position 106,770 of record CM074502.1, read on the forward strand.
ACAGCAACAATTTAAAAAGCAGTATTACATTTTAGAAAACAAAACTTACAAAACAAAAAACAAAAAACATTTCAGAAAACAAAATTCATTTCCAGAAAACAAAATGAAATACAAAAAAATGAAAACATTTCAGAAAAAAATGAATTAAAAAAGGAAAAACATTTCAGGAAAAAAATGAAATATTAAAAAATGAAAAACATTTCAGAAAAAAAAGAAAAATTAAAAAAATGAAACATTAAAAAATGAAAAACATTTCAGAACAAAGAATTAATTTCCAGAAAACAAAACGAAATCTTCAAAAATGAAAAACATTTACAAACCGGAAGAAGCAGGTACTATGGGAAAACGCTGATTGGATGATGATGTTTGTCAATCATTTGAACTGTAAACTATTTTAAATGAAGCGATGCCTGATTTTATCGTCCAAATAACAATGTACCATAATAATCCACGTATTTCCCATTTACATATTAAATAAAAAATGCAGAAAACTGATAATGAAGGTTTAAATTATTTTTTTAATATTTCGTCTGATGCAGAACGGTCACTCGGAAGTAGTTTGTGTGGATGAAGTCCGTTCTGCAGGTAAACAATGAAAGGGAAGGACGATAAAACTTTAACTTAAACGTTAATCTTTGAATATTTAGCGGTTGTGATGACAGAACGCACGCAGAAATATCAACACCAACCAGGTTGACAAATGTTTCGAAATGTCTGTGAGAGGATTCTGTCTGAAGCAGCAGCTGCGAAGAAACTGGTGTTAGACGGCGGACATCAGGAAATGCAGTCCCGTCATCCACAGATAAGGTATGGAGGCACATTTGTTTGATCTAATAAATGTAGCGTTAAACGTGATTTCTAGGTGGGTGTTTACAGACAGATCCAAGATCCTTCAGTCATACGTTAATGACAGGTTACCTCATCAGCTGGAGATGGGGGGTCACTTGGGCAGGATTCTCAGACAGGTGTACCAGCAGCATAATCAGCGAAGCTGTCAGGTAAACTGCAGCAGTTTGTGTCTCAGAATAACATTTATGAATGCTTCTTATTCACACTATTAAGATCTGTGACTTTAGAGTGTCAGTGCACAGAAACATGACACTAAATGACTGGATGTGCACATCATCAGACACGTCCAGGTGTGTAACTAACGGTGGCAAAGTCTGTAGTCTAAAAAAATCTTTAAAAAAACATTTTAGTCTTTCAGGCAGAGGAGGAATACCAAATTGTTTTTGAATGTATTTTTATGAGACTGAAATAATGTATTTTATTCTGAGTTTGGTGTTTTGACCCCTCCCTCCCTAATGAATTTCTGGTTTAACCTATTTTCTCCTCATTTTGATGAACTCTACTTTTTCCTGAATTAAACATTCATTCCTGATTAAGAGCAGCTGATGTTTTCCTGTCAGGGATTTTAAATTTATTAATTTATTTCTGTCAGGGATTTCAATGGAGCTGGAGTCCAGTGCAGAGGAAGCTGCAAGCATGTACAAGCAGGAACTGGGGTCCCTTACCTGTGCATCTTCCTCTGGATGTGATGCTGAGCAGCAATGTGGACAAAACTTCCCTGACATGACTCTTTTTGATATAGTTGTTAAGCACAGACTTTTCCCAGATGCATTTTTTCCTCTAATAAATGTGACTGACAGGTACGCTGAGTAAATGCTGAATGTAAACGTAACATTTGATTGACTGCATGAAGAAGCCCCTAAAGGAAAATCCACAACTGTTTCTTTGTTTCTGTTATTGAATAACGTATTCATGTTAAGTTTTCAAAAATATACTGCATTGCTATGAAACAAATGTGTTTATTTTTATATCCATTATTACAATCCTCACATCAGCATTCAGTTTTTTCATTGACAAAGAAACATTTCTAAACAACAGCTTTCAAAATCAAACATCAACTTTGTTAATAAAGCTTTAAAACCAAAAATGGTAAACATGGAAAAACTCCTAAATGAAACAAGTCTAATATGAACATTTTAAACTGGAGTTTTGCTTAAAGGAACATTAAGTTGTTTGGAGTTGTACAAGTGTTTGATGCGATTCCTCATAGATGTGGTTTTCCAGATCATCAGCCCGACGCTAAAGCCAGGAATTGTGCTTCGTCTTTCACTCCCCACTGTATCATTAACAACTAATCAGGCTTATGCAGCAGGTTAGAGACTTTTTTTAAAGGACCTGCAATTAAAAAAAAATTAGATATTAAGGTTAAATAATATTTATTGATTACATTGCACATAAATCATGGTGACTTGCCTGTACACTGCACAATGATATGAATGACTTTAGTCTTTTTGCATTCCCATGATCATGTAGAGCTGCCATCTGTTCTTCTGCAGCACAAACCTTTCTGGAACTTCGCTTTGAGAAACTTCACCTGCAGAAATATCACATGTTAATTCAATTAAGTATTTTATAAACTTTTAAAGTTCATTTTTAAGTGTCATATGTATGGTTCAAAAATATACAATGCACTTTAATATTATTTCCCATAACTTGTTTACTGATTTAAATCTTAAAGTCAATTTTTAGCAACACTGATGCCATATAATTACTGTAATTACTGTATAAATCACAGAATCGGGCTGGTTTGGAGCTTTTTCTCTCATGTTGTCACAGAACAGGAACGGCTATCATGTGAAGACGGTTCGTCTCCATCGGGATCCTTTTGCGCATGCGCAAGATAAAAGAAATTATCTTTTCAAAGCAGAACTTTAGTTTATATCCTAAAATTAACATCCTTAGAGACATGTGACTGACAAAAGAAAAGATCACAGAATTGATTCTTACCTGAAGATGATTGACAGAATGAACCTCGCAGCCGTAGACATTAGCGCACAGCGTACATAGTAAAAGTGCTCACAAACTACTTCCGGGTGATCGTGTGTCAGGTGAAATGTTAAAAAAAGAATTTAAAAGTTTATTAACAGTTTGCTGCATTTTTTATTTGATAATTAAAATGGAAATACGTGGATTATTATAGTACATTGTTGTTTGGACGATAAAATCTGGCATCGCTTCATTTAAAATACTTTTCAGTTCAAATGATTGACAAACATCATCATCCAATCAGCGTTGTTCCATAGTACCTGCCTCTTCCGGTTTGTAAATGTTTTTCATTTTTGAAGATTTCGTTTTGTTTTCTGGAAATTAATTCTTTGTTCTGAAATGTTTTTCATTTTTTAATGTTTCTTTTTTTAATTTTTCTTTTTTTTCTGAAATGTTTTTCATTTTTTAATGTTTCATTTTTCTTCCTGAAATGTTTTTAATTTTTTAATATTTCATTTTTTTCCTGAAATGTTTTTCCTTTTTTAATTCATTTTTTCTGAAATGTTTTCATTTTTTTGTATTTCATTTTGTTTTCTGGAAATTAATTTTGTTTTCTAAAATGTTTTCATTTTTTAATATTTCATTTTTTTTCTGGAAATGAATTTTGTTTTCTGAAATGTTTTTTTCTTTTTTGTTTTGTAAGTTTTTTTTTTCTAAAATGTAATACTGCTTTTTAAGTTGTTGCTGTGATCTTAAAAATGTTTTTGTATCGAGTGATTTGTTGAATGCTTTGCACTTCAGGGCCACCGTAACTCAGTCATTTTTTCCAGATTGCAAATCATTTGACACCCCTTAAAAAATGGCATACAAAAGAATGGTTTCTCAGTTTTGGCCAATATGTTTCCATACTCATTTTTAAGACTCACTGTCTGCCCCAAAATAAAACAGATAAAGGTGTAAAACTGTAAAAACTGTGAGCTTTGAATGAAAGCCTGTGAATAAACAGTGAGTACATTCTGTCTTTAAGGTAAACTTCACCTACAACATAAATTAGGTTTCTTAATACAGCCTTGGTATGTCTTTGATATATTGTAATAGTTCTTGAAGAAGTTCCATTATGCAGCTGTACTTGGTCGCTGAAAAAGGGGGTAAAGGAGGCTGATTATAGGGGGGCTGACTCTTCTCCACAAAAAAGATTGATTCTGAGAGAAAAGGCAAATTCTACAGGTATTACTCAAGAGCTTTGTATGAAATTTCCCAAAAAGACCTTTTGATCACTGTCTAACAATCGGAATATGTGAGAGGACATGTTGGCAAGAGGGTGAGATATCTTCAGCTTTTTCACAGTGGATTTAGGAATAGTGTTTTTTTTTTATTGTTTACAACTGAACCTTTCATTTTTTTCCCTCAAGCAGCACTATTTTCAACTTTTTTGTGCACTACTGCTTTCGCAATGTTGTAGAGCTGTCCGAATCTACAATTCCAAAATCCAAGGCCCTAGAAATTTTCTAGAAGTCTCTGCAAAAAAACAATGTGCATTGATTTACACTAGATTGGCAAACATAGACCACAATGAATCGTGGCTGAAGGGTTTTTCAAGTGAAAAAAATGAATTTTCATTTATTTTTTTTAGAAAAACAACAAAGATTTCATCTTCAGAGCACAGTGGATTCAGAAATAGTATTTGTAAAATGTGCAGATTAGGTTTTTAATCTGTGACATCATCATCAGTGTTACATCTTCAGTTGAAAATTATTTAAGAACAAGGAGTTTTGATTCATAAAAATAAAAAAAAGGTCTTACACAAAGATATTAGCCTGCATTTTCCAATGTTGCACTTATGCTCAGTTTTAGTTTCAGTCATAAAATCAATAATAATATTTTGCTTATCAACCCCCAATGAACATACTCAGAAATTTCACCTTAAGGTCTTTTACACAAACCAATGGTTGAATTAAGGGAGGAACTTCAAAAATATAAAGCACTTGAACTTTATTTTACCTAAATATAGGACTTTTCACAGCTTTGAATAAGTGTATGACTTGCGAGGTAATTGCATGTATTGAAAATTCAAGAGAAAAAGCTTGACAAACATGAGATAAGCATGACAGGACCTTTAAAAAGAAGCAGGGTCTGTAAAGGGTGAGGAAGGGGATTCAATGATTATGGGATTGATTTTCTAAGTAACTGAGTGAAACAATTACAGTCTCTGTGCGGGCTGGGGAGGCTGGTGTTAAAAGATGTTTAGAGAAGCGGTATCTACTATTGATCGAGGCTCATCACTACGCACTGGTAAACACTTGGCATTAAAAGGTGCCAAATTGCTTTTGCCTACATTGTAGCACTGCCTTTTGGGTAAATAATAATAGACATGGTGTTGATAGTTTGACTGGTGCCGAATGGACAATCACGAGTCTGAACAGAGTGCTTTGGCATCAATGAATCGGTGATGGATGAAGAGATAAAGAGGAGAAAATTAACCTAAGAATGGGCCAGTTTCAGGGAACAGCATCTGTGGATTTCAATCTGTGAACACGTGTTGGGTTTATCTAGAAAACAATATTACAAATATTTAAAGATTCTTTGATGTCCAATTGATTTAGTCCAGGGAAAAACATGTGATGCGGTGTCCATTGTTGAAAGACACTTAAAGGATTTTAAGACCATGGTTTAATTGCTTTATAGAGTGCAAATCTCAGATTTACATCATACAAAACTCTGGAGACTGGTTTTGGTGAAAATAAAGAAGAAAACAAAGCAACAGCGCCATAAGCAGGAAACAGATTTTTAACAGAAAGACCATGTGGAGAGTTGTTGCAAATGCTCACATATCAACACACATAATGAAGAGGTCATGGCTATTCCAGGTGCTAAAACAACACATTACGTACACATGACCTCCACATCTTAGGACAAAACATCCGTATCCATCAGATCCAAAACATCCTCTGTTGTTACTTGCAAGATCATCAACTGCTGAATAAATCTGCAGCACTACATCAACCCTTTATGAGCTGAAAGTGCTGACACTTTATGAGAAAACAGCACAAGCCAAAGCTGGGAAGCTTTATTGTTTCCACTGTGTTAATTTTTTAATTGTCTCTGTCAAGCACTTCGAATTACCTTTGTGTATGAAAGTTCCTATGGAAAAAAGCTGACTTGTCTGAGTTTTTTAAAGGCATTATGACTGTAGCAGTTAGTATTTCTTATGTGTTGTTGTATGAGATTTTTCATTGTCTTGTTGTAATGGAAGGTTTTTTATGAGCAGACTGCAACTGGGATTTTTTGCTATCAACTTTTTTTTTAAACTTTACTTGTTCAATAATAATAAATGTAGGTGTAATTTACTTGTTTAAACTGAAAACAAAAGCCAGTAATTGTTCATTAGTGTCCTACAAATGGCGTTAATATTTCGCTTAAAGGCATTCATGCATTGATGTCACTTCTGCACTGCTTATGATTAGGGTTAGCCTTTCAGTGACGCTGTACTTTCCTAAAGATTGTTTTTTGACAACAGGGCACTAATGCTACTTGAAGGGTGCTATTGCGAAAGGACCAACAGTCTTGGTAACCATCATTTTTGGGTAGGGGCATTTAAATAGTGTCACAGCTTTTTTCTGAAATATGAAAGACTTAGAGTCATAAAATTCCAGCCGGCATTAATGTCTCTTTTATGATCAATTTTCAAACAGTTGGCTCTTCAGTGTTCTGAAAAGGACCCTATCCATACGTCACAGTTTTAATTAAATCAAAATTTGCAGCAATATACCATTTTTCTACAAGTATTTTAATTTGATATTCTTTTCTTTCCACTGTTGCTTTTTTCCATGTTTTCTATCCACTTTACAATATAAAGAAGTTGGAGATGGATCTTGTAGGGCACATTCAGCTGGGATCCTGCAATGAAGGAAAATATATTTGCTCAAATCCGTAAAAACAAACACAGCTTACCTGTCAGCGCCATTTCAAGCTGTAATAACTGCGTGCTCTCACATCAAACATTGACACAACCCCTGATGGCAAGAAAGAAGGCACACAACAGTGTGTGTTCATGCTCCATAAAGTCTGACCTGTGTGCGCTTCTGTGCTGTGTTGAGAACTGTTGGAAAAAAGGAAAAAGCCTTTGTTCTATTGTGACTCTGAGTCCAAACTCCTTCTGTGTCGTCCTTTCACTGGATCAAAGAGTGTCTTCTGTGCCCTCCTCACTGAGCTCTTATTTAGATGGCAACTTATACCTCACTGTGCACAAAGCACACAAAGCATTCAAAGTGCACAGCCACTATCCACAGACTCATCATCATACAGCAACAATTGAATGCAACTCTATTTTCAAATGTTTTGGTTGACCGTTTTATTTTTCACAGCTGCACAAGGAAATGTCTTTTGTGTAAATTAAATTCTAACTTACCAATGTGCCACAGCCTTTAGTGAGATTTAGGAACAAGGCAGTCCTAGATCGTCGGGTTGTTTGACCAAAGATGATGGCTGGATTGTCCTGCACAAACTCATGTCCTAGTGTGATCTGGAATTTTCTGGTGGGATATAATATTGTTTGGTTGTGAGGACCTTCAGTGGCAGTTCTTTAAAAATATTCATCTGCACCGCAGCCAATGGGAGACAAGGGCCCTCGAATGTGCTTTGAAATTGTGAAAAGGGGAAACAATAAGCACTGTGAGCAAGCATGTGAGCAAAAACAACAATATGACTGCAAAATTCCTACGACCTTTTGGAAAATAAAGAAAAAAAGAAATACAGTACTAACATTAACTACATCTTAGCCAACATAAGTATTAACATCGTGCACTTGCCAAAATGATCAGTGTTCTTTTGCTAGATTGAATTATCTTGTTTAATGAAAAATATTGTTATATTTGCTGCTTTCCAGCACACTGGCCCCGCTTTTTCATTAATGTTTATCTGATCGTTTTATCAATTACACTTTTACTGCTGTCAGCTTCTAACAATAACCTGATTACTGTCAATTTCTTCATAAAGGCAAGAATCTGAATTTTTAAGGGATATGGATAGATTTAATTTTTCCTTGACATTTCTATTGATAAAAATTACTATCGTGTTACTTAAAAATGTAATCAATCAAAGCTGATGGAACAAAATGTCAGATTCATAGCATTTCAAATCAGGGGTTTTTAATTGGTTTCACCCTCTGAACAACATTTTTCCATAGATTGTATGCTTGGACCCAGCTTTGCAGGAGTAAAATTTTTATTGTATTTGCTTTAAAACTGATAATTCAATCTGCATTAAAAAAAAATCTTGCTAAAAAAATAACAGTCTGTTGGAGGTTCTTTTAAATCCTAATCGATGAATAGTTTTTTTATTTTTTTTTATTTTAGATTATTTTATTAGCATGAACTTAGCCAAAATTCAATGTTATTAGCAGTTAAATAAAACAGCCCAATGTACATTTGCAGCAAAAATGTACATTTTTGAACAGATTTCAGTGTAGCATCAGTAAGATTCATCTGCACTGCTGTCAAACAGAAAAGATAAATATATTTAAGCTTTCACCTTTTTTCAGTGCTTTACACAAAGTGCCTTGGGGTCCAATTGAGATGTTCTCTGTTGCTTTTTGTCAGCTGACACAGTTTGTTCAGTTCTTTAAGAGACTGGGTCTCCTTGGAGTCAATCTTTTCTGGGTTACAGAGACAGCAAGGGATTACATTTCCCTGGTGCCATAAAGTAAAATCCCTGTTAATAATAAACCTCCAGAAAACCATGGGACACCTTCTCCTCCCCCCAACAGTCTGCTCCTCTATAATTGACTCACTAATTGACTCATTAAAAGCCATCTAATTATTTAATGAATTAAATTCAATTTCGCTGATTGCACACTTCCCATTTAGCATGGAGTGCATGGTCTTGATGCAGAGGGTGATAACTTTGCAGAATGAGAGCAGGAGAACTAGAGAATAAATATATTTCAGGGTAATAACCACTAATGCACAGGCTAATTACTGAAGTAAATTGATAATTTTGGAGTAATTGATTAAAGCTTGTTAAAAGGGCACTGTGAAGCTTCATGTGAGCACTTTATCCGAATGACAGTAATTGCTCTTGTTTCTAGTCTTTTCTCTGCTATAACTAATAGTTAAAGACATCCATCATAAATAATGGACACAGATTATATTGTAAACCTGTAAAAGTGAAACAAATGGAGTCTTCTCTGCAGCAGGGAGCAGGAGGAGCTGATCAAAGTGAATCTCCATATTGATATGTTTCTACTTCGGACCATTGTGTTAGATGAAACTACATATTCATTTATAAAGTTTGAAAGAAAGGAAGGAAAAAATAAGAAATGCATGCATTGGACACCTGCAAATTTGATGGCAAATGTGACAATTATTACACAGAAATATATTGGATGAAAAATGTCCCTGAATGAGTGCTTTGCAAATAAATACAATGCTTGAAAGTTTCAAGAACTTGTCAGGAACAGTGCATTAGAGAAGAAAAAATTAAGTATTGACTGACTGCGCATCACACACCATGGGAATTATTAAAACAACAATCCTGATATAAAAGTATCTTCTTTTTTCCCCCCAAAAAAAATGTCACACAAACACACTTCAAGTCTCATGAGAGCAGGTCTACCCAGGTAAGGGAGTTCAATCACTCGACATGTCGGGCTGCACTAACACAAACACTCCACAATTCCCTGCAGGACGGAGCCTGCAGCAATACAAGCCAGAGCCAGCAGCCGATTTTGATTCAGCTGCTCTTCATTTAAATCCTCAGAGACTCTCAGCTTCATCTCTGCGGGCTGCACAGAGCCTTCACTACAAAGATTTTACTGCAGAGAGCTCTGGGAAGAACTGTAGAGAGTGAACCGACATACTGTATGCTTTGGATTTTGTTTTTAAGGCGTAGAGAGAGGCGTAGACCCCTCCGAGAGCCAGCCTGCACACTCCAGCAGTGCTGCTTGAAGTCTTGCTTAAGGGCAGCCCTTGAAGAAAAAAATGTAAGCTGCAGTGCTTCTTGGAGTCATATCTATGAAAATATATTGTATTGATTGATATTGTTTTATTTATCTTCAGTGTGAGAAATGCCACAAACAACAAACCAAAGATTTCATAATAAGCCCTAAAGTTTTCCCTTGTAGAAAAAGTAAAAACAATATTATAACAAATGTTGCAATACTGGAGAGAAGATATTTTCATACCACTACTGCTGTAAGGCAGTGTACAAATATTTCATTTAAGAGCTTTTAATACATTTCAGATAAGAACTATAGTTTCTTAATTTCAGTTTATACAGAAAACACTTTTTGGTCTCTTTTACACATTAATAGCTTGCAGTCTCAGTGTGTGGAGTGGCAGTGATGGAGAAAGGGGACTTTAAAAAAGTTAATCAGAGAAACTCAGCCTTCTAAGGAGAAATCCTTCACACAGTAGACACATGTGCCAATCTGGCATTTTGCACTTAAGGAAACGTTATTGATTGAAATAATCTGATACTGTAGCTATGAGAAAAAACACATCAGAATTCATTGTCAATAGGAGTGAAGATTCAATGCTTTCACAGAATTCACTTTTGATTGCCATATTCTGAACCATGCTTTGCAAATTTGTGAAGGTTATTTTATCACCCAATTCTTCCTCATTGATTTGAAAAATGGACAGACTAAATGTAGTTTTATTTCATTTTTTGATTGATTGAATAAACCCAATTCCTAATCCAAATAATATGGTGAAAAATTGTATCAAGTATTTTACATTTCATTTATTTAAACATCAAAATGATGAAAGGTTAATCAATTGCTTCCATATAACTTGCAAATGCAATCCCCGTCCACCTTTACTCTTGATTGTGTTGCACATTTTTTTAACTGATATTAAATAAAATCTAAAAGAAATGTCTTAAATAAAGAAATAAATGCAATTTGTTCTTTCAAAAACAGTCATTTTTGTGCCAGATATAGATTGACGTTTAATTATTACCTTGCAGTTTCTTGTGAATTAAAAAAGAGTCAGTCAGAAAACAGCAACCCAGCTGTGTCTGTGCTGTCCAAGACTAAAGAGAACATCTTCAGATGATTGATTTGAACAAGTTTTCTGTACCCTACAGAGAGATCCACAATCAAACATACATGCTCTGTCCAGAAACACAACGTCAAGACTCTTTTTTCCCCCTCTATGCTTGTCTAAAGGGGGTCAAATTTAGTTCAGGTGATGCATCACAGTAATTTCACACAAACACACTCAGAAAGTCAGCGTGGTACAATCACGTGATCAGACACACCGCAGAGCCTATTTTCCCTCACACACGCACCAAGATGGACATAATTCCCTTCAGCACTGCTCTTATTGGTCACAGGTGTTGCCTCTAAATGAGCATAAATGAAAGTCATTAGTCACTGCTGGAGTAAAAGCTGAAAGCGAATGATTAGCAACCACAGTCAGTGCTCAGAAAACTGAAAAGGAGACTGCAGGTAGTGAAGTGATTGAGTGAAATGACTCATTTAAAGGAGATGGAAGTGTTTCATGAATGATCTTGGACTTTTGCAGCCAACGGATCAACAGATCTCTATAATAATATGAAAACAATATCTATTCTAAACTACTAAACAGGCTTTTATCATAAAAATAAATCAATAGTTTGTTGAACAAAAGGCTCAATGATAACCATGCCTCCACAAAGTTAGTCTCATTCTTAGAATTCGCCATAGTCATTGGGGTAAGACCTGGTCAACTGACCTCAAGCAGGGAACACGCTAATGCTTTCCCAGACTTTAGTTAAATGTTTTTATATACTCTCCTTTTGATTTTAGAAACAGGAGCAGCAGATCTTTTATTGACATTCACAATAAAGGGGCAGTTGTTCATTTAGTTGTGATGCATTCAGACATAAAACTAGTGCCAACATGGCCATGTTCTCTCCTCTCAGTGTGTCCAAACCCAACTGCTTCCCTGCATTCATCTCCAAAACATCTAAGATGAGCTCTTTCTCTGATGTTTTCATTCCTGATCTTATCCATCCTTGTCATTACTAAAAAGAACATCAACATCTTCCGCTCTGCCTTCTCTCTCTTTCTTAAAACCACTGTCTCTAAGACAAGAACTTGTCTTCTAAACCTTTCTGTTCATTTTTGCTGACATTCTTTTATCACACATCACACCTGAGACCTTCCTCAGCCTATTCCAACTTTCTTACACACCTCTTTTCACCTCTTTCTCACAATTCTTGGTTGCTCTGGACTGTTGACCCTAATTTAAAAGTATGTTACCCTTAAAACCTTAAAGTTATTACTGATACAGAAAAAAACACTGAGAATTGTCGCCTAAAATCGAAATCATGAAACATTTGAAAAAAAAAAACTTTCCGGTAAAACGAATGAATCTCATTCACACTCTTGCCAGGACGAATGCATTGCTTCTGACAGGTATTCCCCATTTTTCTGAGGGACAAAATTATAGGGCACCTTTGACACCCGTTGTTGTTTGACATTTGCTGTAAATTACTAGAGGCTTACAGAGGACTGCAAAAGAGGGAGGACAGTGGCGCGAGGGGAAAGAGAACGAATGAGGGCAAATCTATGTGTACAGGAGATCAGGAGGGAGTTCCAGGTGGTGTTTGTTTGTGTGAATCCAGTGCAGACGCGTGCAGGTTAGTGCTACATCAGTTTTGATGACATTCCGTTCAAAATTCAGCCAAATTGTGACTCAATCAAGTTCTCTAGAGACATTCACAACCAGATTATATATAGATATTACATTTTCCAAATAAAAAACTGTACAAATTGGCATCTTTCTAAATAATAATGATTTACTAAAGATTCATAGGTTGCATGCATGACTGACTAAGCAGGTGCAGAGAATGGGCAACAGACATTTTCGAGTTGGACCAGTAATGTTTAAAAACCACGATACTTAACCATAAATGAAACCGAACATTGACTCTAATAAAAAGAAAAATGGGGAAAAACTACTTAAGTACTTATGTACTTGAGCTTTAAATTCATTTTTATTTTTGTTAAACTAAATTATTATCTTGTAAAAAATGACCAAAATCGACATTTCTTACATTTTTACATATAAATAGAAGGATGAAACAATAGTACTTGCATGTTCGTAGTCTTTCTAACGACAACAATATTATCCCTTGTGCTATCCTAGGCACTTTAACGTTGGGAGTTGGGTCATCTAGATCCACTAGACAGTGCTCTGAACCTTTTTTCTTCAATGATTTGTGATCTTCACTGGTGTCCATGGATTACATGAAATCTTTCCACCTTTATCCACCTTTGTCACGGTAGGGAGAACACGTCAATGTAAGGGTGGGGTCATCTAAGATAGCACAAGGGTTAAAGACCCACTCAAATGAAAATGGTGTTTTTGGTGTTTCTAACTTGTAGCATTTTTCTCATGATGGAGGACTTATATAAAGAAAATTATGCTTAAAATTCAATTTCTGAGTACCAGTATTTCTGAGCAGACAAAGAAAATGCTCTTTGAAAAAGCTTGTAGGTATGATGTAGAAGGTACAATCAGCAAGCCACAAGCTCCCTGCTCCAGTCCCTTCTAATGCATCCACTTACATAGATCGGTGTACAATCCAAACTGCTCGAAACTCTACGGCTGGATAGCTCGCCATTTTTGTAACACTGGTCAGGTTAGTTTGGGGTTATGAGAGGCTGTAAGCTAGCAATGGATGAGGAAAAGTAGGGGGTGAGCATGTTTCGCGTCAACAGTTCCAGCCACAACTTGGGCAAATTTCTAATGAACTCCTGCTGCTCTCCAGAAACAATTTTCGTGAAAATGACACAGATTTCTTGATTTTGCCAAAAACGGCATAATCATAATTAAAAGACCAATAAGAACACTTTTACAATAGATCAAAAGATGATCGGAGTGGGACTTTACGGAAAGGTGGAGCAACTTTAATTCTTATTATTTAATAATTAAAGTTGTAATTTTATTTAATAATTTAATAAAATAATAATAATAAT
>CM074502.1:121010-133481 GCA_037389245.1 Oryzias sinensis
GTTTTTGTCCACCCACGTCAGGTTGGGGTGTGGGGGGGCCAAACCAGTTTTACTGCAGGAAAAACAGGACGTGATGTGAACTTTTCAGCTCAGAGCATCAGCTGCACTAGAACTTCTTCAGAGGATCCAGACGGATCTGCTTTCATAGATCTGCAGCTCATCGTCAGTGAAGGAGAACAAAGTTCCTGAAAAACCTGCAGGAGGTGTTCCTCTGCATGGGGGGGTCAGGATGTTCTTCTGGATGGGGGGTCAGGTTGTTCCTCTGGATGGGGGGCTCAAGTTGTTCTTCTGGATGGGGGTCAGGTTGTTCCTCTGGATGGGGGGGGCAGGTTGTTCTTCTGGATGGGGGTCTCAGGCAGACACGGCAGCGATGCCCCCACAGCGCTCACCTGTCTGCCTCCCTCCATGTGGATGGAAGCTCTAATTACTGCAGAAGCTGATTAATTACAGTTCAACCAGCCGCCTCATTGGTGTGACCCCCCCCCAACCTGACCAGCTGATTAAAGGACAGGGTTCCTAGGTGAATGTCATCACCGTGGTAACCATGGTTACAGGCTGTGATTAAGGAGGAGAAGATCATTTTAATCAGGTTTGGATAAGCGATGACACAATTCCGGACTGGACCGGACCGGACCAGCATGTTCACGCTGAAAGCACGCGTTGTGCCGCGTTTAGGATGGATTTCTTTGTAATTGTTTCATCACACCAGGCTCGCTGAAAACCAACTGAAGGGTTTTTCTTTGTTCTCACTTGATTTTTAGCAAATGAACAAAATAATTTTTACAAAGTTTTACTTTTTGTTGTTGTTTTGTACACACATCAAATATCAAACCAAAACAAAGGCGTGACCCAAAACTTGAGGTTTGAAGGGAATTGTGGGTAAAGTGAATTCTTGCATCCCGTATAAATATAGATTACATTTATTGAATTATGCTGCTGGAGGCAAGAAGTTTCTGTTTCTGATTCATTTGACAAAAACAAAATCTCTTTTCCACATTTTTCTGAACTTTTTAGAGGCTAAAATGATTTTCTGGATTCGTGTTTTTATTGAATGCTCTCCGTTCTCGGTTCTCAGCTCTCGGTTCTTGGATCTTTGCTCTTGGTTCTCAGTTCTTGGTTCTTTGCTCTTGGTTCTCAGCTTTCGGCTCTTGGATCTTTGCTCTTGGTTCTCGGCTCTCGGTTCTTGGTTCTTTGCTCTCGGTTCTCAGTTCTTGGTTCTTTGCTCTCATCTCTCGGTTCTCAGCTCTTGGTTCTTTGCTCTCGTCTCTTGGTTCTCGGTTCTAGGCTCTCGGTTCTCAGCTCTCGGTTTTTGGTTCTTTGCTCTCGTTTCTCGGTTCTCAGTTCTCAGCTCTCGGTTCTCAGCTTTCGGCTCTTGGATCTTTGCTCTTGGTTCTCGGCTCTTGGATCTTTGCTCTTGGTTCTCGGCTCTTGGTTCTTTACTCTCTGCTCTCGGTTCTTTACTCTCGGTTTTTGGTTCTCAGCTCTCGGTTCTTTGCTCTCAGTTCTCAGCTCTCGGTTCTTGGTTCCTTGCTCTCGGTTCTCAGCTATCTGCTCTTGGATCTTTGCTCTTGGTTCTCGGCTCTTGGTTATTGGTTCTTTGCTCTCAGATCTCGGTTCTCAGCTTTTGGCTCTCGGCTCTCGGATCTTTGCTCTTGGTTCTCGGTTCTTGGTTATTTGCTCTCGGCTCTCGGTTCTCAGCTTTCAGCTCTCGGTTCTTGGTTCTTTGCACTCGGTTCTCAGCTTTCGGCTCTTGGATCTTTGCTCTTGGTTATCGGTTCTTGGTTCTTTGCTCTCGTCTCTCAGTTCTCGGTTGTAGGCTCTCGGTTCTTTGCTTTGCTCTTTGCTCTTGGTTCTCGCCTCTTGGTTCTTGGTTCTCGGTTCTTGGTTCTTTGCTCTCGGCTATTGGTTCTTGTTTCTTGGTTATTGCTCTTGGTTCTCGGTTCTCAGCTCTCGGTTCCCTGTTCTTTGCCTCGTCTCTCGGTTCCCAGCTTTCGGTTCTTGGTTCTTTGCTCTCGGTTTCCCAGCTTTCGGCTCTTGGATCTTTGCTCTTGGTTCTCGGCTCTCGGCTTTTGGATCTTTGCTCTTGGTTCTTTGCTCTCCTCTCTCGGTACTCAGCGCTCGGTTCTTTGCTCTTGGTTCTCAGTCCTTAGTTCTTTGCTCTCGGCTCTCGGTTCTCAGTTCTTGGTTCTTTGCTCTCGTCTCTCGGTTCACAGCTCTCGGTTCTTGGTTCTTTGCTCTTGTCTCTCGGTTTTCGGTTCTCAGCTCTCGGTTCTTTGCTCTCGGTTCTCAGCCCTCGGTTCTTGGTTCCTTGCTCTCGGTTCTCAGCTTTCTGCTCTTGGATCTTTGCTCTTGGTTCTCGGTTCTTGGTTCTTTGCTCTCGGCTCTCAGTTCTCAGCTTTCAGCTCTCGGTTTTTGTTTCTTTGCACTCGGTTCTTAGCTTTCGGCTCTTGGATCTTTGCTCTTGGTTTTCGGCTCTCAGTTCTTGGTTCTTTGTTCTCAGCTCTCGGTTCTCAGCTTTTGGCTTTCGGCTCTTGGATCTTTGCTCTTGGTTCTCGGTTCTTGGTTCTTTGCTCTCAGCTCTCGGTTNTTTTTTCCTCCATGTTCTGTTTATCCACAAAGCCGGGGTCAGGGTGTGTCGGGCTGGGGGCCACAGTCTGCTGAAGCAGCTTCATTTACGGCTATTTAAAGTGTTTCTGGGAGGGGGGCAGAGCTGCCAGGAGCGCAGCTCCGATCCAGAAGGACAGAACCCTTATCTGTGCTGCGGTTATTGGACTTTAATCAAAATTAGCCTGTAATTGGTGTCTCTGATTAGATTAGGCCAAATGAAATCAACCCCCCCTAAAAGGATTAGGGCAAGTTAAAAAACAGTGTTCATGCTGAGCAGCGAATGCAAATGCAATCTAATGGAGGAGGGAAGAGCCTCTGATGGGGGGAAACCACGGACTTGTTGGGAATGCAAATCGACCTGATCCGGTTTTATGCTAATGGCAGCAGAGCAAAACATTTCAATGTATTCCTGTCTTGTTACAGTCGGGCTAAAAGCTTCTAAATCCCCGCCATTTACCAAATTAAACTAATTTCAAGTGCTTCCAAAAGGCACATCTGTAGGCTGACTCTCTGCCCCCCCGGCCTCTGAGAAGTGGCCCCCGCCGGGGCATTCAGCGTCTCATTGATCCTTGAATAGTCATGCCTGTCAGGCAGCCATATCAACCATTATCATTCTAATTTTACTGCCTTTCTTGGTCCCTGATCTAATTTGCAACGATGCCGGAGCGTTTCTCCGGGCCCCCGCACTTTCTTCAGAATTTCAACAAGGGCATTAAAGGGCCCCCAATTTACATTAATGAATTGCACATTTAATTAAGGCGGGTGGCGGCACAGCAGCCGTGAAGGGAGGCGAGCCGGACGCCAGGACGAGTCGACAAACTTGGAGGTGAGAGAGGAGGAGGACAGGAGGCCTGCAGGAGGAACCTATGGCAGCGGGGGGGTCAGCGGTTCCTCCATCATACACTGCCATGCCTGAGTGGGAGGGGCCAAGCATCGAAGAAAAGAAGTGAGGGGGGGCATGTCTGGTGGTTACAATCAAATCTGTTCATGTTTTTTCTGATGTTGTGAAGTTTGTTTGTCAGACTTTTGTGTGAGTCGAGCAGCCGCTCCAGATTCAAACGAGTCGGAGGAATTCTGGTTCTACGGTGAACTCCAACGACCTGCAGGATCCACATCGCAGTCTGTTCCCCATCAGTCCTGTATCCTGGAACTATGCAGTCAAGCTCTCATCAGTAAGTCTGCATCTGAGTATATCAGTATATAAGTATGTAAGTATATACGTATGTAAGTATGTAAGTATATCAGCATATAAGCATATAAGCATGTTAGCATGTGAGTATATAAGTATGTAAGTAAATAAGTATAAAAGTATATAAGTATGTAAGTACATAACTATATCAGGATATAAGTATGTAAGTAAACAAATATAAAAGTCTATAAGTATGTAGGTATATAGCTATATCAGTATATAAGTATATCAGTATATAAGTGTGTTAGCATGTGAGTATATAAGTATGTAAGTACGTAGTGTGCAGTTATTACTTTTTAACGCACGCCGTGGAAGCCTGAACTTGCTTGCTTCTGCGAAGTGCGTTAAAAAGTAATAACCGCACACTTCGAAGGCCGTTAAGCCGCTTATACCATGGTCAGTTAAAAAGGCAACACATATTAACCAGGTTTTAGTCCTTAATTCTTGTTTTTTTTTTCCATTTGGATCGCTTTTCTCACAAAAAGCGGACTATATGTTACGTGATGCGGCGTGGTAACATAACATATAGGTGACGTAACATATAGTCCGCGTCGCGCAGATCCACCGCTGGAGTCAAGATTCGGCGATATATCTATGCTGATCGTCCCGATGTGTTATTAAAGCATCAGTTCAGAGAGAAAGTTCTCCTCTTACCGCTTGTTTTTGTCCAGATGATGAAGCAAAAGGTTGTTTTAAAGAAGCCGGCGCAGTGATACAAAACATTTAAGCTAGCTGACCGGAACTTCTTTTTGCACCGTGCGGTTATCAGGTTTTAATGCACACCCAGCAGCCAATCAGAATCGAGTATTCAACCGGACCATGGTATAATTATTTGATTATGACTCATTTGTTCTTTTACCTTTAATTGTTTCCATCTTTTAGTTGTTTTTTTAATGCTTATGAGCTTTTATTCTTTTTATTTTAAGGCTCTAGATCAATGAATAAACGTGAATTCAACCATTTTCCCCAGCGGAGCAGCAACTCGGGTTCCAGCGCCCACTTCCACTGAAGAGTGTGTGTTTTTTGTGTTTTTCAGTACATTTTGGGCTCTATGGACAAACTGGGCGTTCACTAAAAGGTCAGCCAATCAGGGACTGGGATTTGGTGGTGAGGTGTGGACGGCGTCCTTTCCAGACCACGGAGGAACCAATCATTTGAAACAGTAATTGCGTTTGTGTCTGGCTGGAACTCTACGACACCAAGTCAGTCATTCATGGGAATAGAGCTGTGAAGGAAAGATCTGCACCGCTTTGGCGTTTCACACCAGGACTCTTCTCACTGCAGGTTTCACTAGTAAACTGTAAAAACAGAGGTGTGGGTTTGGCAGGGTGGGGCCAGACTCTTGACCACACCCACTTCTCTCTTGGGACTCAGCATTTAAGGAAACGATGAGCTGAGATCCGTTTATGAGAAGATTGTCTGACAGTTGAAAGTTTCCTCCCATGTTGACAGAAGCTGGGACTCAGAGGGACTGTGTGGTTCTGGTCCCGATGAGGAGCATCAGGCCCGAGCCCCACACAGACCAGACTCCAGGAGAGCGGAGAAGATGGAGTTCTGACGGGTCAGTTTGGGTTCTTTGGTTCTGATGGATCCGTGTCACGTTTGCTGCTGCAGAGACTAGAAGTGACGAGCAGAAGATAACAGCAGTTCTGACTCGGCGGTGTGGTCCTTTCTTCCAGAGGTCCGGTTCTGCTCAGCAGGTTCGGTTTCTCCACCTGTGGATCCAGTTCAGGCCGTTTCCTGCTGGTGTTTTTATGCAGGCGGGGGTCAGAGAGCTCCCTCTCTGGGGCGGGGTGGAGGAGGTTCGGTTGGTTGAAGCACATTTGCCTCTTTGTGGGGCACAGATGGGGGCTTGGCGGGGCGGGTGGGGGCCTCTGGGGGGGAACAGAGCTGGGACAATGATCCCTGCTCGTCGGTCGTGAAAAGTCAAGAGTTATAAATTCATCTGTTTGCTCTGCGCTGACACCCGCCCAGAGCCAGATCACCCACAATGCATCAGGCTGTCAGAAGGGGCGGACGCGCCGCGGGAAGAAAGGCCCGCAGATGCTTTATTGTCTCCGTGATTTCCACGTAATTAGCCGGGAAGAAAAGTCTGCGCTCCGGTTTAATCACGCTGAATGAACTCAAAGAGCGCCATTCTCCCCGACGGCGGCCCCCCAGCCATCCCGCCCCGCCCAGACCTGCTCTGCAGAGTTTAAGTGTGTGTGACTGCCCACTGTGAAATTGGTTAACACAAACGCACACCAGTGTTGATGCATTTAACAGATTAGGCCA
This sequence comes from Oryzias sinensis, assembly GCA_037389245.1. Lineage (NCBI taxonomy): Eukaryota > Metazoa > Chordata > Actinopteri > Beloniformes > Adrianichthyidae > Oryzias > Oryzias sinensis. The sequence goes on from CM074502.1 coordinate 127,081, forward strand.
ATCAATCCCTTAACACCTCCAAACATTAAGTTGGGCCGGCCCGTTTAATGAGGCCACTCGGGCCGGCGCCACTGCGGCCTCATCAGTGAAGACACCGCGCCGTCAGAGCCGCATTCATCTGCCGCCATCTTTAATCTGCTTTTGATGAGCCACCTGAAAGATGATGAAGATGAGTTAATGATTACAACCGCATGGCGTCAGCCTCTAATGAGGGGGCGGGGCCACGACTGATGCTGCACACCTTTTTATTTTCACAGGCTCATTTGTTCTGTTACATTTCTGTGCCATCATCAGTCCAGACCATCCTGACCACGTCTCAGTAAACACAGACATGAGGAACGCCGTGGAAAAACCAGTCCATCATCTTTGGCGGTTCAGCTTTGAGCCCAGGGCGTCTGACGGCGTCTGACGGCGTCTGACGGCTGTGAAGTCAGACTGGAGACGAGACATCCAGGCCTGGGGGGCCGGCCTCCTGCTGGTTTTGCTGCTGGTTACCTGGATCAGGTGTCACTCTGAACCTCCATCTTCAACATGAAACTGTTTGGAATTAATAACTGAAACCAAAGTTGAGGTGAATTTAGATTTCAAGTTTGATTTTATGAATAATTGTCTTTATTTAACCCAAAGGCAAATTAGGGTTTAACCTTTAAAACTTTTAACTTCTATGAACTAAATCAACATAAAGACGGCGTGAAAAACTCAAACAACAGAAACTGTTTAAACTAAAGACGTCGCCTGACTCCACTTTGAACCGCTTTGATCTTTTCCAACGTTTTATGGAGATGGTTCATAATCGAGACCTGAAGGTCTTAGACAAAAACACGTGAAATCTCAGTCCTGTCACAAAAATGTGTCAGTGATCCGCTGCAGGAACCAAAGCTGTTTCTTCCTACAATAAATGTTCAGGCTCTGCGGGTCTTGATGATTGGTGGTACGATAGTCCGATGAGGCGCTAGATAGTGATTGGTCTGGACAAAGAACGGTAGGATTGTTTCCACGCTAACACAGTTCTCCATGAGAAACAGGGATGACTCGTACATCCAACTGTCCCGCTTCACATCACAAGGGACTTATCAAAGCCTCCCCCTCAATTCAAAAAGTCCCGATGGCAGAACGGCTACGATTGGAAGGACATCAAAGAATAACAAGTCAGCACCAATGTGACTTGACGTGTGAGACGTCTATTCAGGTCTGTAACTCGTAGATGCTACTGTTTTGTAGGTGCTTTTCTTAGCGGTGTAATGGTCGTGACACGGACACTAAAATCCTGGTGTATTGGATGAGCAGCTGTGCAACCGTCAGGAGAACCTGCGCCTGGATCTCCACATTTTAAGGAGTTGCCATGACAACCTGCGGCCTGCTGTGGAGACCTGCAGAAATTTGGATTCAACACTTGTTCTAGCGCTAATGCTTTGGTTTTTTGGTTGATTTGATCAAACTTGATTAATAAATATAAGATTCAACCATAAACAGGCATGTGCTGTTTATTGTGATTAGTTTATTCATGCTTCCAACAGGTTTTAAAAGGGAAACATGAACTTTACAGTCATAATTGTTAAATCTGATGAGGTGTTTGATTCATGTTTAGGACTGGAAATGTCTTTATTAACATGACAAAGTATTTTTCTGAGGTAAAAAGTAACTGAAACTGACATTTGGGCCAAGAAACCAGACTGCACACCTTAAATATTGTTTTTCATACAGTTATTCATTTACGCACGTTGGAAAAATACGTTTATGTTGTCCATGTGTCTCCCTTTTCTCCGCATGGAAAAGTGATTTCATGTATTAAAGTTTCATTTACATTTGGTGGAACAATCATGTCAGGCGCTCCTATATAATCAAAATGACAAAATTAGTTGTGAGGAAACGTGAAATGAAAATATAGAGCCCGAGCAGATCTCCATGCCACGTAGTTTGTCCAAGTGGGGCCACCGTAGTGACGTCTTCAATGGTGTCGGCTCCTGAACCGTTTTGGTTCCTACACCGGCACCTAACCCTTTCAGGACTTTGACCTGCAGCAGATCCTCCAGAGCCGTCCGGAGGCTGCAGATCTTCTTTTCTCAGACATCCTGGAATTTCCTTCCCGGGAATCTGTGAGCGGTTGTAGCTTTGGTAAAAACAGCAGCTGCACACGGTTTAACACAGATTTGGAGTTTTATTCTATTGACCTGCTTCCTGTCTTTTTAACATTGACTTTTATTTATCTGTTTCTGGTATTTGATTCTCATTTTTAACATTTTGTTAAACAAAAAAGCTAAACTAAAGACAAAAGCTGCAGATCAGCGTTTGCTAAAAGCGTTTGTTATGAGCAGAAGACCACAGTTCCTAGTATGTTTATGTTTATATATCGATCCCTATTCAATAAATTCTATTTGATTTAATCAAAAAATATGTATTTTATATTCAAGCCAAAATTAGAATCATTTATTCAGTAAGAAAATAATGTTTGCTTAAAAACAATTTGTGCTTTCAGAGTTAAAATATGAGACGTTTTCTATTCTTACCTTTTTGTTTATTATTTTTACTTTGTAAATTAAAACTAAAATTAAAGAACAATTTACTTTTTATTTTTTAAATGTATTTATAAACAGAAAATGAATGAACTCAAAATTCTCTGTAATTTCCCTAAAAATGTTTTTTTTTTCACTAGAAAATTGAATTCATGTAATTCAAATCTGCAGAGCTTTGGCCTTCAGGCCTTCAGTGATGAAGATCTCCCCCCAGCCAGAAAGACACATAACCAAGAATGGATGGATGAGTCCCATGATGCACCTGGCCTTCTGCCCGCCTCGCAGTGAGCCAACCATTCTAACATTAGAAATCAAAGTCAGACGTTTGATTCTTCCTCAGAAACTTCAGAGACCCCCCCCCCCCCACACACACACACACACACAAACACTGTCTGCTGATTTTCCTGCAGGAGTGTAAAGGCGGTGGCTGAACACAACAGACTGCTAGAAACTCTCGAGCATCCTGCTGCAGACGTTGAAGGACCTTAGCCTCCTCAGGAAGTGGAGTCTGCTGCTGGCCTTCGTATTCACAGCAGTGCTGCTGCTCTTCCAGCTCAGTCTGTTGTCGATGGTTACTCCCCAGTACTTGGACTCCTCCACCTCTGCCACATCTCTGCCAAAGATGCTGAGAGGCTGGGAAGCTGGTGGTTTCTTCCTGAAGTCCATCACCATCTCTCTGGTCTTCTCCACATTCAGCAGCAGGTGGTTTGCTCCAGACCATCTCATAAATTTATCCATAAGTTCCCTGTACTCCTCCTCCCGCCCACCATTAATGCAGCCGACAACCACAGAGTCCTCAGAGAATTCTGAAGATGGCAAGACTCTGAGTTGTACTGGAAGTCACTGGTGTAAAATTGAACAGGAAGGGTTCCCACAGTTCCCTGTGGGGCCCCCACACTGCTCGTCACCACGGCAGACAGGACACCGCCCAGCTGGACAAACCGTGGCCTGTCCGACGAGTAGTCGATGATCCAGGAGACCAAGGCCCCCGTCTACACCCATCAGCTGCAGCTTCAGTAACCAGGGCTGGATGGTGTTGAACACACTGGAGAAATCAAAGAATGTGACCCCCAGAGTGTCCCCCCTCCATCCAGGTGAGCGTGAGCACGCTGCAGCAGGTAAACAACAGCATCCTCCACCCCCAGGCGTGGCTGGTAGGCAAACTGAAGTGGGTCCAGAGATGGTTTCAGCAGAGGTCTCAGGTGGGCCAACAAAATCCTTTCCAGCACTTTACACCAGCACTGGACTCACAGACTTTACACACAAACAGCTGAAGACCTTAAACTCTCAGGATTTTGCTCTGAGGATCCATTTATGGGCTTCCTCTGCTGCCATGAGCTCCCATCCAATCACAGGGCCTTCCTGCTGGCTTTGAGCTCTGATTGGCTGTTGCATCTGGTCGTCTCTGGTGGCCCCGGAGGCCTCAGAAGGATTACACAGACCTGCTGCCCAGAGCTGGAACGTGGTTGGAGGAAAGGTCCAGGTCCATGTGGACAGGGTCTGAGCGGTGAGGAGAGGGCAGAAGGGATTTGTAGTTTTCTTCTTTTGTCCAATGTTTCCTCTAAGGCAGACGTCTGGAATAGAATATTTTCATGTGCATAAATATCCGTGAACGAAGAACATTTCAGATTCCTAAAAATGTTTTCACCAGAAGAAAAGACATTGAGGCCTTTTGGGGCCCTCTGGGGGCTTTTGGGGGCGTTTGGGCCTTTGGGCCTTTGGGGCCTATTGGGGACGTTGGCGGCTTTTGGGGGCGTTTGGGCCTTTGGGCCTTTGGGGCCTATTGGGGACGTTGGGGGCTTTTGGGGAATTTTCAGGGTCCTCTGGTTGGTGTTGATTACAGAAACGGTTGGAGGGTTCCGGTCCTTCTAAAAGCTCAGATGCTAAAGGATCTAAAGACGTTCTGGACAGACAGAACCTTTTCATGTTTGTTGCTGAGTCACTTCGGGAATCCGGACCTAAATGAGGAAAAATAAACGGAAAAACTGGGATAAAGACGTTGATTTGTGACTAATTCCGACATGAAGGTCAAACATTGACTCTAAACCATTTGGTCCTCTTCAGACGACGCTTGAAGCTGAGCAGGGGGTTTTCTCTGGGAGGGGGCTGAGGATCATCCATCCTCTGAGTGCATCCTCCACTCCCCAGGAGAGGAGCAGCCACTCACCTTCTTCATCCTCTTCACCTTCTTCATCCTCTTCATCATCTTCCTCATCTTCTCACCTCCACAAAGGCAGCAGAAAGCATCTGGAGGAGAGGGGGCAGCTCAGCCGGACCCCCCCCCTGCTGGAGGAATGCAGCAGCAGCATGCTGCAGCACTGGGGGCCTTGTAAAAGCCCTCAGGCCGGCTGAGGGGGTGCTGCTCCCCTGGGAGGAGGCCCCTTAACAAAATCCTCCTGAAGTGAAGGCTGGGACTGTGGGTGGGCTGCTCCCCCTCGCAACCCCCCCTCACCAGTTGGCTGATTCCCATCGAGGTTTCTGGGCGTGACACCCCCCCCCCCTTACTGGAGCGACCCATCACCTAAAGCCCTTGTTTCCCTGTGGGGGGGCTGTTTCCTGCCAGTCCAACATGGCGGATTAAAGCAGCGTGTAATCAGCCTCAAAGGCGGGGTGCTAATATGCAGGTGGACGGATCAATGTGCCCCCCCATCTGAAGATGAAGGCTCTGACTGACAGCTGGATGCTGGGGGGCCGTCCAACAGGAAGAGGAGGAGCAGGGGGTGTGTTCATGCCTGTGTGTGCTGCAGGGCCGAGGGGGGGGTTAGGGGGGGTACAAAGGCAATGAATAAATCAGTGCTTAGTAACAGTATTTGAATGGGCGGGGGGGCAGCTGCATTACTCAGCAGACAAAGGCGCCTCAACAGATGGGAGCGCTTAGTTAAAGAAGTCGACCCCCCCCCCCGTGGCCCCGACAGGTGGCTCCGTCCTTTGGGGTGTGGCGGTCATTTCTGGGGGGAGTGTCGGTGCTGCCCCTGGATACCCCCCCCCCCCCCACCTTCAGTACGCCACTCGTGGCCATGGAGGGACGGAGAGAGCTCCATCTGATGCTTCTGGAGGGTGGGGGTTAGCTCAGGTGCTCTCTGAGACCCCCCCCCCCCACTTTCACCAGCTCTGTGGTGGAGCGGGTGGGGGTTACCTGACGGAATAACTCTTCGTGCCGTAGGCCGACACCAATGGAGCGGGGGCTTCATTCTTTTGGAACCAGGACGTTCAGTGTTCTATACCTTTGGAACCAGGACGTTTGGTCGTCTGTTCTAATGGAACCAGGACGTTTGGTCGTCTCTTCTTTTGGAACCAGGACATTTGGTCGTCTGTTCTTACGGTACCAGGACATTTGGTCGTCTGTTCTTTTGGAACCAGGACATCTGGTCGTCTGTTCTTATGGAACCAGGACATTTGGTCGTCTGTTCTTATGGAACCAGAACATTTGGTCGTCTGTTCTTACGGTACCAGGACATCTGGTCGTCTGTTCCTATGGAACCAGGACGTTTGGTCGTCTATTCCTATGGAACCAGGACATTTGGTCGTCTGTTCCTATGGAACCAGGACATTTGGTTGTCTGTTCTTATGGAACCAGGGCATTTTGTCGTCTGTTCTTATGGAACCAAGACGTTTGGTCGTCTCCTCCCTTTGGAACCAGGACGTTTGGTCGTCTGTTCTTATGCAACCAGGACGTTTGGTCGTCTGTTCTTATGCAACCAGGACGTTTGGTCGTCTGTTCTTATGGAACCAGTATGTTCGGTCATCTGTTCCTATGGAACCAGGACGTTTGGTCGTCTCTTCTTTTGGAACCAGTATGTTCGGTCATCTGTTCTTATGGAACCAGGACATTTGGTCGTCTGTTCTTACGGTACCAGGACATCTGGTCGTCTGTTCCTATGGAACCAG
>CM074502.1:133527-151027 GCA_037389245.1 Oryzias sinensis
GTCTCCTCTTTTGGAACCAGGACGTTCTGTGTTCTATGCCTTTGGAACCAGGACATTTGGTCGTCTGTTCTTATGGAACCAGGACATTTGGTCGTGTGTTCCTATGGAACCAGGACGTTTAGTCGTCTCTTCTTTTGGAACCAGTATGTTCGGTCATCTGTTATTATGGAAACAGGACATCTGGTCGTCTGTTCCTATGGAACCAGGCCATTTGGACGTCTGTTCTTACGGAACCAGGACATTTGGTCATCTGTCCTTACGGAACCAGGACATCTGGTCGTCTGTTCCTATGGAACCAGGACATTTGGTCGTCTGTTCTTATGGAACCAGGACATTTGGTCGTCTGTTCTTATGGAACCAGAACATTTGGTCGTCTCTTCCTATGGAACCAGGACGTTTGGTCGTCTCTTCTTTTGGAACCAGTATGTTCGGTCATCTGTTCTTTTGGAACCAGGACATTTGATCGTCTGTTCTTACGGAAACAGGACATTTGGTCGTCTGTTCTTATGGAACCAGGACATTTGGTCGTCTGTTCTTACGGTACCAGGACATCTGGTTGTCTGTTCTTACGGTACCAGGACATCTTGTCGTCTGTTCCTATGGAACCAGGACATTTGGTCGTCTATTCCTATGGAACCAGGACATTTGGTCGTCTGTTCTTATGGAACCAGGATATTTGGTCGTCTATTCCTATGGAACCAGGACATTTGGTCGTCTGTTCTTATGGAACCAGGGCATTTTGTTGTCTGTTCTTATGGAACCAGGACGTTTGGTCGTCTCCTCCCTTTGGAACCAGGACGTTTGGTCGTCTGTTCTTATGGAACCAGGACGTTTGTTCGTCTCCTCTTTTGGAACCAGGACGTTCTGTGTTCTATGCCTTTGGAACCAGGACATTTGGTCGTCTGTTCTTATGGAACCAGGACATTTGGTCGTCTGTTCCTATGGAACCAGGACGTTTGGTCGTCTCTTCTTTTGGAACCAGTACGTTAGGTCATCTGTTCTTATGGAACCAGGACATTTGGTTGTCTGTTCTTACGGAACCAGGGCATCTGGTCGTCTCTTCCTATGGAACCAGGCCATTTGGACGTCTGTTCTTACGGAACCAGGACATTTAGTCATCTGTCCTTACTGAACCAGGACATCTGGTCGTCTGTTCCTATGGAACCAGGACATTTGGTCGTCTGTTCTTATGGAACCAGGACGTTTGGTCGTCTGTTCTTATGGAAACTGCACGTTTAGTCGTCTCTTCCTTTGGAACCAGGACATTATGGTCTTATGTTCTTTTGGAACCAGGACGTTTGGTCGTCTGTTCTCTTCATCAATCATGGAGCAGTGCGGTGACAGAGTTATTTGGACGAGTGAAGGAACATTTCAAGAAGAGACGACCAAATTCCAACTACCCAACTACAGTCCAGGTTTGATGCCAGCATGATGGTTGTGTTTGCCGGTTCACTCGTACTGGGAATTTCCCACCATGCCCGGGCACCTCTGAGCCAGAGTACTGTTGGTTTGTGTGCTGTGATCACTGTGCAGTCACAGTGTGTCGGTGTCGGCCTGCAGACGTCTCTGGATCCGGGTTCTCTTCTTCTATCGTTTGTTCTTTGCTGGAGGGTAAACCGATAAAACGTGCTGCCACCTGCTGTATGGAGGGGGATCTGCACCCAGGGTTGTGATGACCATGTTGGACCAGGACAATAGTCCCGGTCTAACAGACAGTGGGGGTGACTGCTGTGATTTTGACTGAATACTTTTGGGGGGGGGTCCCATTGACCCCTGGATATGTCATCAGATTTTTGCTCGTTAATTCCAAAACACCCAACAATATGGACGCCATACACGTGTCAGTCACGGTGGACTCGATTAGAGATCGGGCGCCCGCGCCTGCCGCCATGACACCTCTCCCGTCCCGATTTGAACCGCGGCGGTCATGTGACGCGGTTATTAATGGCCACAGTCTTTCCACCACTTGACATGTTGCTCCAGCTGTCAGTCTGCTGCTGCCGCCGTATGAGTCTCTGGCTGGGAGAGTGCCGGTGGCGGGCCGACCCATCCGTCACTGTCAGCGGCTGGCCGGTGATGAATGGTTCAGAGATCCACGGCGGGGAGGGGGGTGAGCAGGGCGGGTGCCCGTGGCTATTCGCTGAGAGGACGACTAATGATAAATTGAAGAGTGGCTTTGGGCAGGCGGAGCGTCAGGGGTTAATGCGTCTGACATTCAGACTGAGTCCTTGCAGAGTTTCATGGAAACCAAAGGGCGGGATCGAACCCTAACCACAGCGACCCCGCAAAGGTTTTCCCTCCAGGGCAGTTTTTCTGAAGCTGACAGGAGAGTCATCCTGGTGAGACTTCATGACGTTCTGAGGTCCGATCAGGTCTGCTTTATGATTATCTGACCCAACCGAGCCGCGAGCCTTTGTTCTGAAGAACCAGCAGAACATCCAGTCCACAGAACCGAGATCTGGGAGAGGAACCACAACCAATGGCTAGAACACAGAGAGGCTCAGGTCACAAAGGCAGGACCCAAAAGCAGCCCCCTGGGGGGGGGTCTGTGTGTGTTTGTATGACGCGATTAAGCGTGTGTCTACCTTCGACAGATGTCGGTTTTCCTGCCCCCATATGTTAAATGGGGGAGGGAGGGGTGAGGCAGGAACCCAAGGAAAAAGCACCCCTTCCAGGTGGCTCAGCCCCAAAGGTGTGACCCGGGTTGACCCCCGCAATCCCTCTGTGAAGCTCAGGATGATTTTTGTCAGGAGGGTGGGTCCAATGCCATCTCAGGGGTTTCTGAGAGGAGAATCTCTGCAGAGAAATTCTTTCTTGAACCATCAGCATCCCACCTGCCCCCGCTGTTTGCCTGGGGGGGGGGGGGGATTTAATGTGTATTTTGATGCAGAAGCCTACATCTCCACACAGATCAGGCCTGTGAGCGTGCACACATTCGTGCACGTGTGCAGAAGGGCGTCTGAGTCAGCTCATCTGCTGTTTCAAGGATGTTGACTCAACTGCTTAAGGGGTTAATCCTGCTGCTAAAAGCCGGAACCGCCGATCCAAAGCCCCGCCGATCAATACTCTGATCTTAATTAGAACTGGTTCCTTTCAGCCCCACAGCTGAACATGTGACCCACATCTAAACCGCTAGAACAGCCTGATGGTCACGTTCTCCACCTTTAGCTGGAACCAGGTCAGGCAGCAAAACAGTCAGCCGCATTACTAAGCCTCCACCTCCGTGCTCCCCAGTCTGACCGTCTCCTCTTGGTTCCGTGAGCGTTGGTCCATAAGTCTGAATGTTTGGTTAGACGTTGCTCTGATCCTGGGTCAGGTCTGCAGTCATAAAGCTGCTGCCTGAAGCCTTTTTGTCGCACTTTTCATCTCAGACCTTGACTGATGTTTTCCCTGTTGATGTGTGGAAACGCTCGGCTTCTTCTGTCAAAGACCCGCTGCAGTGAAAAGAGTCTTTGTGTGTTTGAAATGTTCTGACATTTTTCTAATGAATAACATATACGAAGAAAATTAAGATAAAACAACATTTCTGGGGATTTCTTTATTCAAATCATGATTCAGGAGCAGACAAAAAAAATTCTATTTGAAGAAAAAAACGTTTTGTGACGTAGAAAATACGCTGGAGACTTTGGCCCCGCCCCTTTCTGATCCTCCACCTGCAGACCAACAGATCCATGAAGGTCTTTGTTATCCTGGTCTGAGCTGGAATCTGGATCAGAACTGGACGGATGGATGGATCTGATGTTGCTGCCATTTCTTTGCTACGCTAACGCTGGCTTGGGGGTGTGAGGGGCTGTAAGCTAGTGGGAGAGCGTGTAAACAGAAGGATGACGGTAAAACGAGGTTTTTTGATTTTGGCTAAAAGTCACATCGTCATCATGAAAAGACGATGAATATGGATCAGAAGATGATAGTGGAAATCTAAAGGAACATTTGCATTCACATGATCTCAGTCAGTATTCTGTTTTAGAAACAGAGAACGCTGCAGATGAAGACATTTGAAACCCTGGAATCGAACCAGACATCAGTTTAGGATCAGAAACGGTTCTGAAAACCAACAGATTCACATAAAAGAAGTAAATTGACATGAAAACAACAGTGAGGGCGGAAACGTTTCTCCCAGATGATTGCATCATCAGCATAGCTGCAGATTCACTTTCAGTGACTGATGTGGGGGGGGCATTAACTCAAGCGCCCCGCCCTCCCGTCCTGCATCCCTCCATCTCTGTCAGTGCAGCCTTTGCTTCTTTAATTCACTGTGTGAATGATTACACAGCTCATTGGCCGGCCTTTGTCTGGCTGATGGATTTAATTAAGTTGGGATTAATCACAGCAGGTGAGATGTAATGTTTGGGATGAAGGAGCAGGGGGCGTGGCCACCGCTGGAGGAGGCGCGCCTTCACGGATGCTCTGAGATTAATGCACCTCCCTGACAGAGGTTGAAGAATAAATTTCACCCGCTGCGCCTCCTGGCCTCCTCGTTTGCTCTCTTCATTTTTACCGCATCACGGCCTGCCTCGCGCCCCTCCCTTGCTGACGCCCCCCCTGTACGCCGGATGAGTTATCTCTGCCGTTCTGCTGTAAAATGCTTCATCTCAGATTTGTCAGCAACGGCGGACGGCGAGCTTCAACTCCTGTAAACGTCCATAAATCAGAGAAAAGCCTCTTGAGAACATCAGATCTGTCCAGCAGCAGCAGCAGCAGCAGCAGCAGCAGCAGCAGAAGCAGAAGCAGCAGCAGCAGCTGCCAGTGGTTTCCATGGTTACCCTGCAAACAACAGGCTCCACACACAGCTTTGGATGGACACGGGCCCTGCAGACATGCAGCTCTTTGAGACCAGGAACCAGGAGGTTCTGCAGCTTCTCAGCTGGTTTTGGAGGAGGACCCCCCACACAGAAGACAAGCTACCTTCCAGGGTCAGTCACATTGATCCGTCAGCTGGGGGGGGGGGGGATGTCATGGGACACATGTGCTCCTCTGATTGTTCTCTGCAGGAAAGCTTTGAATATGATTATGTGCGCATCATTAACATTGTAATAGTGCATCTGTCAGCCCCCCACCCTCCATGACCAGCGTCACTTCATTAATTAACCTGCACCTCAGGTCAGCTGCCCCCCCGCAGGACGCTCACAGTTCACCTACACTAGTTATGCCCCCCCCAACATGATTCTGTCAGTGACAGGAACACCTGTCGGGGTGTCGCCGCCATCACCCTGTTACTGAGGTGGGGGCATGATGGGAGGGGCTCATGATCAGCATCGTAACCCCTGTCATCTCAGGTCGAGGGGGGTGGGGCTTCACCATAAATCAAACAGAGTTGTTTAAATGAAAAACCAAAGGGGGCATCTGTCGGGTTGACCCCCCCGCTCGACCTCTGATGCGGCGCCATCGCCAGGCCGCATCACCATCGTGCCCCTCCCCTCACCTGAAGGGAGGGCGGGGTTACCCAAACCCTCAGAGGTTGTGAAGTTTGGAGGCAGAGGAGGAAACCTGAACTTCCTGCAAAGACGATGAAGATGTTTGAGCTGAAGATGCTGAAGTCTGTGCCGCACAACCAACAACGTCAGCCTGAAACAGCAGAACACCTGTGCGCAGTGGGAGGGGCCTGTTTTAAGCAAGTATGAGCAGGTTCTGCCGAGCCGCTCTGACTGTCAGGTCACATGACTGTTGACGTGACGTTGGTAACGGGGTCACGGGGGGGCCACATAAAGACACTGAGGTTGAGTCTGAATTCCTTCCCTAACCCAAACCTAAATAGTATAGTGTGTAGTGTACTATGAGGTTTACTATAGTGTACTATGAGGTTTACTATAGTGTACTATGAGGTTTACTATAGTGTACTATGAGGTTTACTATAGTGTACTATGAGGTTTACTATAGTGTACTATGAGGTTTACTATAGTGTACTATGAGGTTTACTATAGTGTACTACATAGAGCGTTCTCCTTTCTATAGTTCTGTCTGAATCTACTATTTCAAAATCCAGAGCCCTAGAAATTTCCCAGAAGTCTCTGCAAAAAACAAGTGTGCATCGATGCTCATTGGATCAGCGAATATAGACCACAATGCATTGCGTCGGAACATTGTTTACCAAATAAATGTATTCAAATGAATCATCAACGTTTTTATCTTCAGAAGACAGTGGACTCGTTGCAAAACGCTCATCAAATAGATTTTTACTCTGTGAAATCGATGATGTCATATCCAACATTTAAAATAAAAGAAAAAGTAGTGAGCGTGGAGTCTGAACTGCTTTAGTGCCACGTAATATAGTTTTAGTAGTTATGGGTTAGGGCAGGAAACCTAAAAAAACAACATTTCCCAGAGTTCCAGGGTAAAAGTTTGGGATTCTTCCGGTCAGACGGCCGTCTTCCTTTCTGAGGCCAGCCCCCCTCCCTGGTCTCTCTGCGGTTTCTCTGGGTTCTGGTCCAACGTCTGGTTCTGGCTTCAGTCTCAGGTGTTTGAAACGTGTTGATCTGCAGAGGGACATTCTGAAGGAGAACACGGGGTTCTCCGGACCGCGGTTCTGCTCCTGAACTCCCGAGGAGCATCTTCAACCTCTGGATCAAAGTTCTGCTGCCATCTCGGTTTCTCCAGAATCTTCTGCTGACCTCCACAGCTCCTCATGAGAGCTGAAGGAGGAACATGTTCGACCCCCCCCCGGATGAACCTGCAGTTATTGATGGCTTCATATAAGCGGTGAACTTCTCCAATCGGGCCGTCCGGTAATTGTAGAGGAAGTCATATGCATAAAATTAATTATACGGCGCAAAAGGCCCATAAATCAGGTCAGCTTCAATCCAGCTGGAAATGCTTCTCCTTTGGAGGGGTCAAGGTAAGAAGGAGGACCCCCCCAGCACACTAATCTGTCAGAGGACTGACTCTGCCCCCCCCCAGCAGAGCTCTGATGCTGATGCCGATCTTCTCGCTCTTCCATCCTCACCATCACGTTGTAAGGCTGAGGGGGGGGGGGGCAGCTCTGTCTTTAGGCCTGAGGAGCAGCTCACAGAGGGGGGGGTGGGGGGCTAATTCAAAGAACAATTAGGGTGCAGAGTCCATTTATTTTCCATCCCATAATTCTTTGATGCGTTTGTTTTAATGACGCGTTGTAACTCAGTTCATCTCCGGCTCCTCCGCTGCTGCCTCCAATTACCGTCTGCTCATTTATAAACCCCCCCCCCCGCTAAAGAGGAGCTAATTGCTGGGCCGGAATCCTTAATGAGGGCCGCACAATTATTTCCCAACTTATTGAGATTTGTATTTTGTTCGCTGCTTAATTAAACCGCTTCTCTTTCAGCAGCTCCGCCTCCCGGTAGGCCTCTGCGGTGGCGGCAGGGCGCCACGTGCACGCCGCCGTTTGTGCACGTCGGAGGCGAGCGGCTCCGCCTGGAAATGAATCTGCGCTCTGAAGTCACACCGTGATGAGAAATTCATGACCTGAGCTCGCAATTAGTGCAGCAGAACATATGTTTGCTTTCATTCTTCTTCTTATTAACTTCCTTCTGTGCGGGGGGAGGGGGGTAATTTACAATAATTTACATATTTTATAGCTTCTGTTTCGGACTGAGGAGAATGGATGGAGCTTCTGTCTGCGGAGGAGATCTGCGTCTGCGTCTGCAGTCACTGAGGCGCAGGCCCCCCCACGTGCAGGTCGACCCGCAGCCATAATATTAGTGTAACGGAGGAATGCAGCTCCTGACGGGGGTCCGGGACCATGAGCTGCAGCAGCAGGTTCTGGTATTTCAATGAGGTGCCCCCCCCACCATGACACATGAGAGAGGTGTGGCTGAGGCACAGACTGGGGGTGTTTCTGCCACGGCCGCTCCCTGTCCATGTGAGTGGGGAGGCCCGGCCCGGTTCTGCAGGCGGCGCCGCTGCTGCTTGAGCGGTGAAGGATGAGCTCTTTTATTTCTACATCTAAAGGTTTCTGGGCTAACATGGAGGCAAAAGGCGCCATTAATCAAGCATGGCGGCCGCGTCGATACGGCGAGCTGCCGTGGCGGGAAAAGCCACAAACACATCACGCTTTAATTAAAGCAATTAAATGAAGCGGCAATTTCTCAGAGGGGGGTGTCACTCAGTCTAAGTGACCCGCTAACAGAGGGGCCCTTAATGAGCCGCGCGGCGATTCATCAAAGTGAAACGTCTGGAAATGGAATAGCCGAACTCACCAACAGCAAGAAGAGACGCCAGAAACTGGAACCAGAATCTGAAACTAGGACCTGAAACCAGAACCTAGAACCAGATCCTGGCCGTTGATGGATGGATGGATGGATGGATGGATGGATGGATGGATGGATGGATGGATGGATGGACTGCAGTAAATCTGTATTAGAACAGAGAAGCTCCTGTCCACCTGTCAATCAAAAGTCCCCAGCCCCTAAATGCATCCAGGGGGGGGGCAGGCATCTGTTTTGGTGAGCGTCTCCTGACCCCCTCCACCCTGAACAAACAGTTGCTCCATTAAGAGCTGCTGTCAGCGATTACAGCCGTGATCATAAAGCTGGACGAGCTGCTGGCTGTCCACATCAGCACGCCGGCGTTATGCTAACGGCCGCCCCCATAAACCGCCGTTTTACGCCGTGTTCTCACAGCCAGCTTTCACGGGGGGGCTGTTACGGCACCGTCAATTCCTCACATCATTTACAGGAACTCGTGAAAGTGTCCTCCAGCAGCTGCAGGCGCACTCATTAAAAATTATCTGCTGCCCCCCCCCCCCCCCCCACGACCGCCCACAAACCATTTCTGGCTGTTATTCTGACTGAACTCTAAACATTTGAAGGGGTTTTGTCCTAGAACAAGCTTGTCCAAAGTACGGCCTGAGGGTCAAATGTGGCCCGCATTCACTACTACTGCCTGACTATGGGGGGCCAGGTCTGGGTCCCCTGTGCCGGTCCCCAGCCTGGATAAAATACAGGGATGTGTCAGGAAGTGTACAAATCTCTGCTAAACCACCTCAATGGATCGATGGAAGCTGATTGGCTGTGGCGACTCCTGGCAGGATGTGCTGAAAGGTGAACAAGAGTTTATTTCAGTCAGACAACTCATGCAGTACAATGTTTATTTCCCATCTTTCAGTTGATTTCATTCTTAGATTGCATTTCTCAATCCATAAGTTAGCATTTCACATTCCAATTTAGCATATCCTGTTCCTTAACGTAGCATTTCACATTCCATATCGGCATTTCTCATTCCTTGACGTTAGCATTTCACATTCCTTGAATTTGCCATTCTGTACTGCATTTCACATTCCTTTGGCATAAACTCCGTGCGATGCCGGGGAGGAGGGTGGGGCGAAGAACGCAGTGCCGCAGTAAGAGGATGAACAGTATACACACCTGGACTTAAATAGGACGCTGAACAGGTGAGTTAGATTTCGAACCGCCCTAGGGGAGTGATCTAGTAATAGCCTGCATGAGATTGCCTGCCCCGAAATACTCCCAGGGTCGTCCATTTATGAGGGTTCTAAGAAGATGAGTGGTTGGACCCTCCTGTTCTAGGAAGATCACCTCCACCTCAGGAAAACCAAAGTTCCTGTAAACTCTCTGCTTGAACGTTCAGGTTCTCCTGGAAATGATGGTCCTCATGATCAGAAGCTCTTCCAGTTTCATTTCTGTTCAAAATTTACAACAATCTTCAGCTGCTATGTGCTTGTTTTCAGACCTGAAAAGTTTCATTTAAGTTCCTGTGCAGAAGCTCAGGAACACGGAGAACCCCCTTTGGTCTGGATGTTGGAGGCAGACCTCAGGATGGAGGTCTTCATGACTCTCAGGTCTGCAGAGCTCCAGTTTCCGGCTGTAAGACTGGATCGGATGAAAGCTCAGCGTCTTCTTGGACCGCCGCTCCACCTCCCATCACCCATTGAATGTGTGGACCCCCCCCCACCCAGAGGAGGAGGCCCATCGGCAGGTACGTCAGGAGTTCAGGGGAAGTTCATGGCGCTCCAGCTGGACTTTCTGACCTGCCAGTTTCCACATAAATACACTCGCTTTGTGTTCTGACACACAAAAGTAACACAACCTGCAGCTCGTTCCTCTGCAGCTGCTGCTGTCAAACGCCATCCCGTCTCAGAGGGGTCACACTCCCCAGTTTGTAAAAGTGTTGCATTGTGGGTAATGGCTGGCTTTGGGAAAGTAAGGCCTTTTCACCAGCGAGTCATTGTCCTCCTGTCCCATGGTCACGACCCACAAGTCTCAAGTCAAGACCCACAAGTCTCAAGTCAAGACCCACAAGTCTCAAGTAAAGACCCACAAGTCTCAAGTAAAGAACCACAAGTCTCAAGTCAAGACCCACAAGTCTCAAGTCAAGACCCACAAGTCTCAAGTCAAGACCCACAAGTCTCAAGTAAAGAACCACAAGTCCCAAGTAAAGACCCACAAGTCTCAAGTCAAGACCCACAAGTCTCAAGTCAAGACCCACAAGTCAAGACCCACAAGTCTCAAGTCAAGAACCACAAGTCTCAAGTCAAGACCCACAAGTCTCAAGTCAAGACCCACAAGTCTCAAGTAAAGACCCACAAGTCTCAAGTCAAGACCCACAAGTCTCAAATCATGTTTCCGCTCTACCTTTGAAAGTTTCTAATCTAATAAAACAATAGAATAATATTTACACGACCACATTTACTCTTAGAGATACATTTGATGAAAACCGTCCAGGAAAATTAGCTTATTGAGCTAAATTTGAGGGATTGTTGTCCGATGACAAATGAAGACTCTGAAGTGTCCATCTGAAACGCGAGAAGACCCCCCCTCACACACTCAGCCCCGCCCTCTTTACAAGTCTTCATGTTCTGCTGAAAAGCGACTGGAGGGGAGAGGTTTGTGGAGGTGACCCCCCAACTTGAACAGCTGGATTCTCCTCCGACCTGCACTTCAAAAGAAACAGTTCTTTATTTATTACAGAGGCCTGGGACCCCCCCACCCTCACCCCAGTCTGCGTTTACTCGGTTGGTGTTCCCCCCCGCTCAGCATGTCAGAGGTGTTGGTGTGAATTTCAGCAGATTGAGCTCTCTGGGCCTCCGTACAAACACGCCAAAAGCTGAATCTCCCCGTTCAGCGTCCTTCATCTCTAAAGGAGGGGTTCTGAAGAAGCGCTTTGGTTCAGAGCAGGCCGGGGAACAAACTACCGTCGGACTGGGAGGGGGACCTGGTTGCAGACAAGATGGCACCCAAACATCATTGGCCGGAAACATTTTCAGTGTGCAGCATGAGCATAAAAATGTTCCCATTTGTAAAACTGTTTCCTCTGAGCTCCAGCCTTCACGTTCCTTCAACAACCGCAACGTTTCCACCCTTACTGCGATCAACATGGATCAGCGTATAAAGTATTTTCCAATCAAAAAAAGGGGAGGGGGACGAGACGTTCTGGACTTTGGGTTCCGGCTAATGATGTCATGGCGCCATGGTGCTGTCTGCAACCAGGTGCTCTTGCTCTGGAACCACAGGAACTTGTGATTAACAGAGGAGAAGATGAAATAGAAACTGAAATAAAGAAAAGGCTGAGCTTCAACCAGGAAGTTAAGCTGCTGTCCTTCCAAACTCTTCTCTGGACTCCACAGGTGAAAGGAAGCCATGATCTTCGGTCTGACCCCCACATTTGATGGAGAGGGGGCAATAAATCAGGAGCATTCATCCCCAAATTGCCCACAGCGGGGAGGTGGGGGGGCAGATTGCTTTGGCCCAGAACACAATGGTGTCGCTCTGAGAAAAAAGGAAACAATAACGGACCGAGCTGCTGGTGGAGCGGCTCCAGCACCCATTAAAAAGTGTTCAGTCAAATGCAGATCTGCCCCCCCGACTGGTTAACATTCATCGCAGACGCCCCCCTTCAGTGTGTGTGTGGGGGGCACCATAGGGAACAATAAGGCCGCAGGGGAAATGAATCCTAATGTGAGTGTGATTACAGAGACACGGATTCATGCCCCCCCACAAAGACCGCTCCTGTCTCTGAGGTAACGCCTTTCAGTCGGGCCCCCATGGACACCGCCCCCCATCTGCAGGGGGCTGACAGAATTCTGCTCAGGTCCAAACCCCTGATGGTGTTCTGGTGGTCCTGGTTCTTGTTTTGTCAAACAGAACCCGTCCATCCTGCATCCACAGCTTTTCTTTTGATGTAAAGAAAGATCTATGTTGAAATGTTAAATCTAATCTGAATGTTTGGGAAATATGATGAATAAGCCACGCCCATCCATGCTGATTTTTTTTTTGGTGAACATTGGGGGCCTTTGTGACATCACAGCTGAAGGCGTGGCTTATACATCACATGTTTCTGTAGTCTTCCTCATCCATACATCCATCCATCCATCTATACGTCCATCCATCCATCTTTATATCTATACATCTATACATAAGATAGATAAGATAAAGATAAAGATACTTCATTGATCCCCATCTTGGGAAATTCAGTTGTTGCAGCGTCGGCGTTAGGCCTAAAAGATACAAACATACAAACAATAGACGACAACAGAGAACCAGAACAATCAGTCGTAAAGGAAACATCAGTGAATTAGAACAGTTGTATTGTTTGCCACATCAGGAGAGAAAAACAGACAGACCATAAATGACTTTATCTATTGCATGGATGACAAGTTATAGATTCAATGGAGTGGTATAGATGGCCTCATAGGCGGTTTGTGTGACAGCGAAGCTGCCTTAGCCTCTTGGAAAAGGTGCTCCACTGTCCATCAAGAACAGGATAGAGGATGCTCCAGGATTATCAGGATGGATACCAAAGCATTTAAGTCTCCTCATCACAGATTCAGATGTGTCCATTTACAACCAATTACAGAGGCAGCTCTTCGAGGATCAGTTTGTTCAGTCTATTAGTGTCTGGCGTGCCTTTAGGCTGAACCACGAGAAGAACATCCATCCATCCATCCATCCATCCATCCATCCATCCATCCATCTATACATCCATCCATCTATACATTCATCCATCCATCTATACATCCATCCATTTATAGATCCATCCATCCATCCATCTATACATCCATCCATCATAAGATCCATCCATCCATCTATACATCCATCCATCCATCCATCCATCCATCCCCATCATCATCTATCAATATCCATCCATCTATCTATCTATCTATCTATCTATCTATCTATCTATCTATCTATCTATCTATCTAACTATCTATCCATCATACTCTATCTATCTATCTATATCTATATCTATATCTATCTATCTATCTATCTATCTATCTATCTATCTATCTGTACTCTATCTATCTCTATCTATCTATCTATCTATCTATCTATCTATCTATCTATCTATACCCTCTATCTATCTATCTATCTATCTATCTATCTATCTATCTATCTAATATCCATGTCCCATCCATCCATCCATCTATCATCCATCCATCCATCTATTCATCTATACATCCATCCATCTCATCTATACATCCATCCATCTATACATTCATCCATCCATCTATACATCCATCCATTTATAGATCCATCCATCTATACATCCATCCATCTATAGATCCATCCATCCATCCATCCATCCATCCATCCATCATCCATCATCCATCCATCCATCCATCCATCATCTATCTATCTATCTATCTATCTATCTATCTATCTATCTATCTATCTATCTATCTATCTATCTATCTATCTATCTATCTATCTATCTATCTATCTATCTATCTATCTATCTATCTATCTATCTATCTATCTATCTATCTATCATCTATCTATCATATCTATCTATCTATCTATCCATCCATCCATCCATCCATCCATCAACCATCCATCCATCCATCCATCCATCCATCCATCCATCCCAAATAAGCTATCCATCCATCATCCATCCATCATATCCATCCATCCATCCATCCCATCATCCATCATCATCCATCCATCCACCCACCCACCCACCCACCCACCCACCCACCCACCCACCCACCACCCGCACCTGCCTGCCTGCCTGCCTGCCTGCCTGCCTGCCTGCCTGCCTGCCTGCCTGCCTGCCTGCCTGCCTGCCTGCCTGCCTGCCTGCCTGCCTGCCCCTGCCTGCCTGCCTGCCTGCCTGCCTGCTGCCTGCCTGCCTGCCTGCACCTGCCTGCCTGCCTGCCTGCCTGCCTGCCTGCCTGCCTGTCTGTCTATCTATCTATCTATCTGTCTATCTATCTATCTATCTGTCTAACTTCTATCTGTCTATCTGTCATCTGTCTATCTATCTGTATCTGTCTATCCTGTCTATCTGTCTGTCTGTCTATCCATATATCCACAACTCCAACTCTATCTATCTATCTGTCTGTCTGTCATATCTATCTATCTGTCTATCCTGTCAAATGTCCATCCATCCATCTATTCATCTATACATCCATCCATCCATCCATCTATCCATCATCCATCTATTCATCTATACATCCATCCATCTATACATTCATCCATCCATCTATACATCCATCCATCCATCCATCCATATACATACATACATACATACATACATCCACATCCGTCCGTTCATCCATCCCTCCATCCATCCATCTATCCATACATACATACATACATACATACATACATACATACATACATACATACATACATACATACATACATACATACATACATACATACATACATACTTACATACATACATACATACATTCATACATACATACATACATACATACATACATACATCCATCAGTCAACCTGTGACCTGGCCCCTGTGACAAACGTAAGCGCTGTACGTTCTGCATCGTTGAAGCACGGCAATGCTGTTGTACTGGCATTTTCCCCCGATGGACTCAGCCCCTCCATCTCAGGTTGAGTCGTCTGTGGCGTGAACGAGAAGAGTCGTCACGGTAACACAGCTTCCCGGCTCACATCAGCTGGTTGGTTCCGCTCATGTTCCACAACCAAAGCTGCTCACTGAACTTCACTTACGATCTACCCCATCAGGCAGAGACCGGAGGGTAGGAGTTGCTTTCAGACCAAACATATCTCAGACATGGTGTAGAGATGAAGCAGTAATCAGCCTGGCCGAGAACTCAAACTTTCCCAGCTGCCCCCACCCCACCCCCCCCACCCGCCCGGGGGCTTGTCCCACACAGACGCAATTGATCTGGTCTAACTATATTGCAGATCAGGACAACCAAACCTTAGTCACACAGAATGGTTTCCATGACAGACACATCACACACCAGCAGAGCAGCATTTATACATGTCTGTAAATTTGTTCTTTGAAAGTAGAAATAAATTCAGGAACTTTTATGTTGAGTGCATAACCCTCCCATGCTATCCACAGGCACTTTGGAGTTGAGTCATCTAGACCCACTAGACAAACTCTGAACCTTTTTCTCAATGATTTGTGATCTTCACTGTTCATGGATTACATGAAATCTTTCACCTTTATCCACCTTTGTCAGTAGGGGAACACACCTCAATGGAAGGGGGGGGGGTCATCTAAGATAGGACAAGGGTTAAAAAGTTCTAGTTGGTTTTTAAATAAAGGTGATTGTAAATATGTGTTATGTTAGCTACGGCTTCTGCGAGGCCCCCGCGCTGCCCCCTGGTGTTCAGCTTTGGCATTGCAGAGTGATGCTGAGGACAACTCAGGACTCAAGGAGGGTCTAACCGAACTGCTGACCCGGACCGTGACTTCCTCCCAGCAAAAACTTTCCCCTTAAGTTTGACTTCCTGTTCAATCCCGGTTCTGGTTCTGGTTCTGGTCTTTGCTTTGTTCACAGCGAGTTCTGATTCACCATCCACTTTGCTTTTGCATTCAGAGCCTCCAGGCTTTCCTTGGGCTGAAGTTCTCTCAGGCTGATCTGCTTCACTTCAGACAGAACTGCGGTCTTCCTGTGATTTTCAGAATAAAAGTCTCTAAACGTGTTTGTAGTTTCTGATTCTGTGAGGAGGGCGGAGCTCTGCTGTCCTCATGACAGCTGTGTCACATGGACAGTTTCTGCTCCCTCCCTGGAACATCTGGAGACGAAGCTCCTTCTGCAGGTCCCGCTGTGACCTTCAGGGCGGAAATGTTTGGTCCACGAGTGCTCAGGTGGGTCCTCACACCGTGCACCTGTCCGTGCTGGGCCTGGGGGGGGCTTTGAGGACATCCTGTGAGGTCGGCAGCTCGGCTCAGAGCGACGCGGCTCTCTCTCTGTGAGCCAGGATCCCCAAGCTGAGTAAACTTCTGAGCGCTCTCATGTGCTCGTGGGAAGCTCGGCCCCCCGCAGTCACCTTTGTTTGACTTCCAGGATCATCCATCTTCCTGCCTGACAGCTCACATTCAGAGAACTTCAGCTGCTGCTCTCGGAACCAGAACCTCCAACTTCTCCTTCAAATGGCTCCGAGCAGAAACAAGAACATCTTCATGACCTTTGTTGTGCTCTACGCTGGGAGAGACACTTCAGCAGAGAGGGGAGGGACTGAGCGTCTGACTCCGCCCCCAAACACCAGAAACAGATCTATGAAGCTCCTGTTGGACCAGAACCGAAATGGAATTAAAGAAAAACGGAGCTTTTTACAAGTTATGAGTTTTGTGTGAACATGTGTGTGTGTGTGATCATATGTGTGTGTGTGAGCGTGTGTGTGAAGACACACGTGTGTGGGTGTGTGTGTGTGATCATATGTGTGTGTGTGAGCGTGTGTGTGAACACACACGTTCACACACACACATATGATCACACACACACACCCACACACACACACACACACACACACACACACACATCCCTTCCCACAGACACACCTCCCACACACACACACCCACACACACACACACACACACAGACACACACACACACACACACTGTTCATTCTTTTTGTGGAAGTCAGCTCAAATCAGTTTCACTGAATCCTCTGGGGCTGAGAAGCTCCTCCTGCTTTGACAATGACCTTTAGTCTTTAGAAGGACGTGAAACACTGAAAGCTCCACGGAAACACGCTGTCCTGATGTTTGTGGACCAGCAGAACCAAAACCCGACGCTGTCTGGCGAGAGGCGCTGTTTGATGTGGGAAGTCTCCTGTTGCCTAGAGAGACCCCCTCGCCCTTTTTAAAGATGTCATCAAAGACACACAGAACCTCAGCCAGTCCAGAAGTCACTAGACTTGTCTGTCTTTTCATCCTACGTCTTTCCTTTGTTTCTCGGCTGGTTCAGTGCTGTAGCAGACAGTCCTTCATTGAAGCAGCTCTGAAGGCTGAGGGCAGATAGCTGTCCTACGCCTGTCCTCTACCCCTCATGCTCCGTCTTTGGTCCTCCAGGTCAATCGTCTCCTGGGGCTGCCTGGCTTTTGAAGCCACATTTCTGCCCCATAGAGGCATGAGGGCTCTGTCTGTGGATTCCCTCCTCAGGTGATCTTTGGTAATGTACTGAAGAAGGTGACTGCCCCATCTTGCCTGAAACAGTGTGTGTGTGTATTGTGTGAGCCTGATGATGAGAAGATTAATCTGAGCTGAGCCATTCTATGGCCAAACGATTAGAAGGCATGTGATCTGAGGAACATGTCAGAGCTGATCGGGGTCCTGCGTCTTTATGTCA
>CM074502.1:156027-184781 GCA_037389245.1 Oryzias sinensis
TCGTCTCCGGGGAGCAGAGTTCAGGGCCCGGATCTGTCTCCAGCCTGAGCAGAACCCCGGACAGGCCCAGGTCCAATCCAATTGTGATGTTTCCTGACACTAAAACTAGCAAAGAGCTCAAAATAAGAACATACACCTAATGACAGAATTTTTATTTTCCTTGTCTTCGTCCTTTTCATTTAATGGACTCGGTTCCTGTGAGACGTTAGGATCAGAACAAAGTCCACTGGACTCTATGCAGGAGAGGAGGAAGCTTCTGCCGTCACTGAAGCTTGTGGGACCATGCAGGAGCTTTCAGCTCTCTTTATCCTGATGGGGTTTGAGCTCACGACCTCTCAGAGGCGCACACTCCACCACTAGGCCAGTGACTGTTGCATACATTTCTCCATAGATTTGAGAGATGTGACAAATGCCGCAGGAGGACAGATGAAGGCTAGAGGGTCAGACCTTCAGGCTTCTAGTCACCTTCATGCTGATGTCATCAGACAACACCACAGTTCTGGATTTCTGTCCTTAAATGTGAGGGTGGGGCAGAAGCGTGTCTAATAAATCCCTTGATGGGGGCATCGCCTGCTTGTTTTCATTAGTGGCATTGAGATTACCTTGTCTTCCCCGCGTGACATCATCCGGTGTGCACGTGAAGATCTCCGTCCATGGATCCGCGGCTGTGATGTATGCACCTCTGCCGCCGCAGGTGGAACATTGCATCTCTGGAACCCCCCACCCCCACCCCACGGTAAGCAGTTGGTTCAGGCGTGTCATGATGAACTGAGCCCCCCACCCCCGCCACCAGTGCGTGGGAATTCATTACTTCCTCAGGCAACATTTGAATGAAACATTTGTCGGTGTCAGATCTGAGCAGCATCTACTCCCTCAGTTCAGAGAGGGGGGGCTGGGGGGCCGGTTCGGCTGTAACAGAGCGGTGAGTCGCGTGGGGGTGGCACCTGAAAATGAGGCCTGCTGCACGTGAGCAGCGGAGCAATCCGTCTGCTGTGACCGCCCGTCACGGAAACACCTGGAGGCAGCAACACAGGCGGAGGGACGTCCACCGAACATCTGGAACAGAACATCTGGATTTAGTCACGTTTGAAAGAGAACATCTGGATTTAGTCACGTTTAGAACAGAACATCTGGACTCATTCATGTTTAGAACAGAACATCTGGATTCTTCACGTTTAGAACAGAACATCTGGATTCATTCACATTTAGAACAGAACATCTGGATTTATTCATGTTTAGAACAGAACATCTGGATTTAGTCATGTTTAGAACAGAACATCTGGATTTAGTCACGTTTGAAAGAGAACATCTGGATTTAGTCACGTTTAGAACAGAACATCTGGTTGTGCGTTTTGAACAGAAGATGCATGTAGGTTAGGTCAGGGCTAGCATTTGGGTCTGGTTCTGGTTCTGTCTTCTCTTTGGTTCTGTCTGCTCTTTGGTTCTGCCTTCTTTGGGTCTGGTTCTGGTGTTTGTTTCGTCTCCAGGTTTGGACTGTCAAGTCATCTCAGGCGTTAGGCGTGACCCGGTCTGTCAGCGTCATGTTTGTAACGTGGTTCTCTCGCTGACGTTCTGCTGCAACTCTGCAGGATCTTCTGCGGTCTGGCGCCCAGGCGTGCAGCCGCAGAGAGCCTCCCAGCAGAGGACGAGTCCGTGCACGGCCGGCGCCGGCTTGGTCTCATTGTTATGTGAGCGCTTCCTCCAGCGCCGGCTGCTCTGCAGCGTCCCCGGGGCCCTCCCCCGGCCAGGAGAGGAGCGGCTCCCACATCACAAATCCTTCCCGGGTCATGTGATTGCCATTAACTTTCGGGCGTAAGCCCCAACTCTATTATTGACTGCACAGAATGCACAATCCCCCGACCTCTGCCACCGGCAACTAAATCTCTCCCTCCAATCCATCGCACTGATTTCTGCTGCAGGCCGGAAAACTGGAGCCAGCAGTTTAGTCACCTTTAGTTTACCACTTGCTGCAGAGAATGCCAAAATCGTCGGCGTTAAGACGTGAGCGTCGCGCCATGGAGCAACTGGTTTCTCTGTTTCACTACTTGGCGTTGGGCGGATGAGGAGGTGGTCCTCATCCCTGCATGAAATATTCATGGGGACCTGCAGGAATCCTCTGCCGGACCGCAGAATCAACACATTACCAGCGGCTGACATCTGTCCTGATATATTGAATCGTCATGGCGACAGAATCACTTAAGGCCGATCCACTAACATCAAGTTTCCTCCAGTTATTATTTGCGGGCGAGACGCAACAAGTGGAAGTGCAGCAAAGTTCATTAATAATGTGAAATAAATCAATCGTCCTGGAAAGAGTCTGCAGAGACGCAGAGCTCCGCCTTCAGCAGAACCACTACAGAATGTGCAAGAACCACAGAGCCACGCAAAACTACGCAGAACCATCCTGTTTGATCCAGTTGTCTGGATGTTAGGGGCGGAGTCACACATGAAACTCCGCCCTGTTCCTCTAGTTCCAGACCTGTCCTACAGCTTGAGCATCCTCTGAGGTCAGCGCGTGGCTTCCGTCAGGAAAAAGGATCTGATCCGGGCCGTCATGTCACAGAACCCTGCGGTACCGACGGACAGCAGAACGGCAGCTAAACAGGTTTTCTGTTTCGACATCAGGAATGTTGATGAAGAGGAGGGATCTCCTCAGGACCTGCGAATCTCCACTAGATCCTACCAGGATCTCTATTGGATCCGCTGATCTCCAATCAGGGACTGAGGCCTTCCTGTGATGGGAGCAGAGCCCGCCACCGGCGGCGCCAGACCGCTCAATGATCTCCTCCTCCGTACCTTCTGTGAGGATTGCTCCTCTCCTCCTCGCTCGTTCTTCATCATTCTCCGCTCCATCGATCCCTCTGCTTCATCAAGTGCCCGTGCACCGGCTGGACCTTTCACACCTTGGCAGTGGCAGGAGGTGGCAGACAGGAAGTGCAACGTCAGCCAATCAGGACGTCCCTCTGCAGCTCCTGTCACGAAGGAGTGAAGGTCAGAACTGTGGGGCGGATCCTGTTGCCCCCTCGGGTGCAGCATCACCTGAGTGTTCTGAGTTCCACCAGCGGCCCCCGTCTGTCCGCTAGTCACCCCCTCCCCGCCCCATGCGATTTTTGTGAGTTCTGCACCTCCCTGCACCTCCTCCAGTAGCCTTTACATGGCCCCTCTTTAGAGTGCCCCCCCTGCATAATGGTAATGATATTATCTGCCTCCTGCTGGCTCAGCTCCTCACAGCACACGCCTCTCAGGAGCTCATTCACTAATTGAGGAGTGATTGACAAATCAGGAGCGCCGTGACTGGGAGCCCCCCCCAGCCAATTTGCTCTGATCCCAAAGAGGTGACACTGGGGTGTCTGTGAGAGATGAGGAGTAAGAAGGAGCAGTGGTTTCTCAGGCTCCAGGCAGACGCGGGGTGGGGGGTGTTCAGGGACGAGCAGCTCTAACCCCATCCCTCACAGGAATTCCCGGAGGGGGGCCGTCCAGCAGCTGAAATGGTTTCTGTGTCAGTGCCTTGTAGTAGTGAGAGAAAACCCGGGGGCTGATGGAATGAAGCCGCCACGGCAGATACACAGATAACCCCCCCACCTGCCTCAGCAACCCCCACACACACCTGCAGCCATTAAGCTGGACAAGTCATGTGCTCAAGGACAGCTGGGAGGGCACGCCAGGATGTACACGACACCAAACAGCCCCGGACACTGTCTGACATGGGGGGCACCTCTACCCCCCCCCAACACTCTAGCAGACAGAATGAAGATGAAGAAGCTACTTCAGTCTGACACGAAGGAGAAGGTTTCCCTGAGGGTGGGGGGCTTCTGATCAGAACCTCCTCTAGGGTGGGGGGTGAAGGTCTTCTGACGTCCACCGCTTTCTTCACTCCACTTTCAATGCCCCCCCCCCAGTCTAAATAAACAACCATAGGTCTCTATAATGCTTCCTGACGTATCAGCCCACCAATCACAGCGTGTTACACGGACAGCCCCGCCTCCTACCAGAATGATCCAGCCCCCCCACAACCAGCCTTTGATGGATCCAGATTATGTCAGCGGGTTGGGGGGGTCATTGTCCCTGGATAAGACTTACATGCTCAATTCCCCCCTACCCCGTGCCTTTTAAAGACCTAATTGGCTGAAAAATCCAGAAGTCGGTGTGTTTTGCGGGGTAGGGTGGGGAGTAACAAGGCACTAATGAGGACACAGATACAGTTGTTCTCCCCACGCCAGTGAATGACATCAGTAGTAACAGGTCATGTGAGTCCCCTCATGGACAGAACATCTGGAGCAGTTTTATGGAGGCTCCCAGATGTGGGGCAGAAGTCGGCGTGCGCCTCCTCTGACGCGGCGCCTCCATCTGTCGGCGGCGCCCTGGCAGAGACTCCGTGCACGGCAGATTGTTAATGTGACACTAAAACACAACGAGCGCGCTCACTTCCTGTATGCTGCCAAACCCGGCAAACCAGTCTGTCCACAGACGCACCTCCTCCTCTGCACCTCCTCCTCTGCACCTCCTCCTCTGCACCTCCTCATGATGAGAGAAACAGAACCCAGAAACGACTCGCACCTTCAGGTCAGAACCTCTTCTGGGTCCAAACCCTCATGGATTAACGTTTCAAATGTCCATCAGAACCTTCCCGATTAACATGAAGTCCAATAGTAGACAAATCAGCAAATCCGGACCTCCAGCTCCTCCAGCTCCTCCAGCTCCCCAGCTCCCCCAGCTCCTCCCTTCAGGAGCTCCTCAGGTGAACCGACGCTGGAGCATCAGGAAGCTTCGGAAGCTTCATGTGAAGAACAAACCTTAACTTCCAAACCCATCTAAAGTTCTGTCCGGGCAGAACCGCGTCTGGACACACAAAGACGCTGAAATGATGCAGGTTCAGCTTTCTGCTCATCAGGAACATTCAAGTCTTTTCTGTCGTCTCACTTTGTTCCTCTGTGAAAAGGTTCTAACAAAGAACCCTAGTCAGTTCCCTGGGAAGAACAGGACTCCGTGGACTTGGAGGCCCTCTGGACCAGAGAACCTCCTTCAGACTCTGGACTTTGACTGTCATCAAAGCTCCAGTGTGGAGACTGGCAGCATGGCGGCTCAGGCTGGGGGGGCTGTTTTCTCTGCACGCCGAGCGCGCCGCCATGCTTTCTGCAGAGCGTTTGTTTGTTTGGGGCGACGCGCCCCTCTTTCATCCACAGCCGAGGTCTGGACTGAGATCTGTCAGAGGAATGCTGGGACCTGCGGTCATGAAGGCCGTTCCAAGGAGGGGGGGCGGGAGTGTTTGGATTTGCAGAAGAAAACACGAGCAAACGTCAGGAGATGGAAGACTCTGAGCTTTTTAGTGCCTGGAGGCGTCAGCTTTTCCTGAAAGGTCACGACCCCCTCAGGAGATCTGAAGGAGCAGAACCGACCGCTTCTACCAGATCATCTGCTGCATGTTTTCCTCTGACCATTTCCCGGTTCTGAGAAGAACTGGGTATCCACTGGAACCTCTTTGGATTCTTTCATGTATCTGTATAGAGAACCCAGCTTGAAAGGAACTGGATGAAGTGGGTGTGGATTCTGTTGTGTGGATTTCTCCAGGAGAGTCTCAGGATCTGAGTGCAGGTTCTACTGGTCTCAGGATCGGGTGGGTTCTACTGGTCTCAGGATCTGGTGGGTTCTGCTGGTCTCAGGATCTGGTGGTTTATTTTGGTCTTAGGATCTGGTGGGTTCTACTGGTCTCAGGATCTGGTGGGTTATATTGGTCTCAGGATCTGAGTGGAGTTCTACTGGTCTCTCAGGATCTGGTGGGTTCTGGTCTCAGGATCTGATGGGTTATATTGGTTTCCAGGATCTGAGTGGAGTTATATTGGTTTCAGGATCACAGTGGGTTCTACCTGGTCTCAGGATCTGGTGGTTTATTTGGTCTTAGGATCTGGTGGGTTCTACTGGTCTCAGGATCTGGTGGGTTATATTGGTCTCAGGATCTGGTGGGTTCTACTGGTCTCAGGATCTGGTGGGTTCTACTGGTCTCAGGATCTGGTGGGTTATATTGGTCTCAGGATCTGGTGGGTTCTATTGGTCTCAGGATCTGCAGTGGGTTTTACTGGTCACCAGGATCTGGTGGGTTATATTGGTCTCAGGATCTGGTGGGTTCTGCTGATCTCAGGGATCTGGTGGGTTCTACTGGTCTCAGGATCTGGTGCAGGTTCTACTGGTCTGGGATCTGATAGGTTATATTAGTCTCAGGATCTGAGTGGGTTCCTACTGGTCTCAGGATCTGAGTGGGTTCTGGTCTCAGGATCTGGTAGGTTATAGTGATCCTCGGATCTGGTAGGTTATATTGGTCAATTCTCCAGGATCTGAGTGGGTTCTACTGGTCTCAGGATCTGGTGGAGTTCTGCCAGTATCAGATCTGGAAAGTGATTCTACTGAGTCTCAGGATCTGATACAGTTACTCATTTAGTCTCAGGATCTGGTGAGTTCCTGTGGTCTCAGGATCTGGTGGATTCTCACTGGTCTCAGGATCTGGTGGGTTCTATTGGTCTCAGGATCTGAGTAGGTTCTACTGGTCTCCAGGATCTGGTGGGTTATATTGGTCTCCAGGATCTGGTGGTTCTGCTGGTCACCAGGATCTACAGGTGGTTTCTGCTGGTCTCAGGATCTGGTGGGTTCTACTGGTCTCAGGATCTGATGGGTTATATTGGTCTCAGGATCTGGTGGGTTCTACTGGTCTCAGGATCTGGTAAAGTTTCTACTGGTCTCAGGATCTGACAGTTCTACTGGTCTCAGGATCTGGTGGCTTCTGTTGGTCAGGACTTGTGTCCTGGTTCTGGTCTAGATCAGTCCAAATCTTCTCCTTGGATTATTTTGTCAAAACTGTGATTGGAGGTAAAGAGAGCAGTCTCCTGTGCTGACCTGCCCTGGGGGTGACGTCTCGCAGCCTGCCATGTGTGTTTCTGGTACTGGGGATGGTTTTGGGTCAGTCACCCCCCGATCTGGAGAAACGCCCCTCCTTCTCAAGCGGCGTCAGCAGGTCAGAGGTCGGCGGGTCGTGGTGGGTTGTATAATCATCCTCTACTTTGCCATGACAGTGGAGCCGAGCGTGGAAGCAGCGTGGAGCGGTCCTGATGGCAGGGCGCTGCGGCGGCGGTCCGGAGATGGAAATCTTTAATATTTAATTGATGGATTAACGTTAACGAACGGAGCAGAACCGTTTCACCGGTCCCATTATTAGTGGATATCTCTCCACAGAGCCATGATGGGGGGCCTGAAAGGTGGATCTGTGTTCCAGAGGAGTGGGCGATGCCAGTAATGAAGAGCGTATTAAAGCTTGTGCTTAAGCAATGTAGCAGGTGTCATATCTATAATGTACAGAAGCTCTTTCTAAAGCATTATATCCATGCATACTACCTTAAAAGCCACTAAATCTCCAGGGCCGAGTTAGTCATGCCATTCTCTTCCAATTAATGTAGAAAAGATTGTGCACACCTTAACTGGGATCCAGTAGAGTGTCCCGGGAGTTCGCGTGCTCAGGCGCCAGGAGGAGCCCGACTGCCGGCTGCACTCAACAGGTTGTGGCCAAAGTTAGTGACACAAATCTGCGAACTACATTCTGCAGGCACTGTAAGCTGGCAGGCGTCAATCTACAGAGCCCCCAAGCTGATCGATGGCCTCGAGGCGGAGCTGGACAGCTGGATCACCAAGCTGAAGTTTATCTCTTTGAAACAGGTTTATGTAGTTTCTGGCGTCCATCACCGTTACTCTAGTCCTCATCAGGAGGATCTTTATCAACCAAGCCATCCACGTAGCTGCAGCTCTGGACCATGAAAAAAGCTGAAAGAATCTCATCTACTCTTGAAAACACCCGCAGGTTCTGCAGGAGAAAGGAACCGACCTTCCACTGAGGATCTGGAAGATCAGGAGCTGCAGAGAAGCATTCTCCTTGAACCTCCAGCTCCCAAAGTGAAACCGAGTTCTTCTCCTCCCAGAACGTCAGTTTCTGAAGAACATCTGAGCTCCTTAAGTTACCATCACTTTGAAAGGTTAGATTACAGTTCCATAGACGTTTCTGTTAGAACATCAGAGAACTTCGATCCTTCTCTGAAGGTTCCTCCAAAAGGTTCTTTAGGAACATTTGTTTAAACCGTTTCCACTAAAAGGAAGAAGAGCTGAAGGAGGACTGGTTCCTAATTCTGCTGGAAGAAGAACGTGAGTTCAAGCCTGAATGTAGAACCCCTGAGCCCATGGTTGATGGTGACCTTTGACCTTCTCCTCTGACGAACCTTCTGGACTCAGACTCAGCTGATCTGTTTTGGCTCAGAGGTAGGTGCAAAGTTCTTCATGAGGAAGTTCAGAGAGTGAGTGTGGCTGATCTGAAGCTTTGATGGACCTCTTGACTTAGGCGGAGGAACTACAAAGCAGCCAAAGTTCACAAGAACCTGCAGATGTTTGTTTCTGCATTTGAAAAAAAAATTCTGAAGAAAAACCATTTCTGTTTTTGCCTTAAATGAAGTTAAAGGAAAGATGCCCCCTCCCCCCTGTCTGCACCATGAGGATGAGTCAGCAGGGTGAGAGGTTAAAGTGAATCAGCAGCAGTGTGGCAGCAGGACCCTGGTGAGTAGCATCAGGCGGTGAGGGAGGGGTGGGGAGTTATTCGCATTTCGCCCCATCTGTGTGTGCAGCATCATAACTGCTAATTCAATCATCCAATCATTCTGCAGCTCCACCCCCACCCCCCACCCCGCATTAAGCACATTTAATTGCTCCCATAAAGCTTTTAATAATACGCTTAGCGACGGGAGGCGAAAGACTACGTCCAGCTACTATCTGGGCATCCCAATGTCGCCACGGCAACGCAGGCCTCAGTGCACCTTTTGGGCACGAAGGTATGATGAAGACGAAGGTATGATGAAGCTCGAGATCCTCCAGTTTACCTGAAGGCTTAGGTGAGATGAGAAATAAAAGACATGAGATCAACTTATTAGGAGTAAAACCAAAAATCATTTAAGGTCACGATAAAGATCAAATTATTCTAATTATTAATAATTGACACATTTAGTATGATTTCATGATGAATTTGAAAGTTAAATAAATTTGATGAACAGATGAATTTAAAACAAAATTATTTATAAATTACAAATAAATTCGGAATAAAGAATTTGAGCGATTATAAGACAAATTAAAGATTAAAATTAAAATTATTAAGTCAATTCTAGAAGTTAAAATAAATTAAGATAAAAAAGTGGATTTTAGGATAATTCTGTTTATTGCAGTGAGACGTTTCCTGTAAATAGAGGTTAAATAAAAAAATAGAAAATGAATTTATCAAAGCAGAAGGTCCAGTCAGGAGCATCAGGGGCCGGTCCTGGTTCTGACCTGCAGCTTCAGACGCGCCGGATCTGCAGGAGGAGAACCGCTCTGGAAACAGCACATACTCCTTTGGGTAGCACCTCCCCAGCTTTGGGTGCTGCTCATATTTTCTGGACTCTGGACCTGAATGCAGATGATCCATCCCATCCCCCTGCAGCTTGTTGCAGCAGCTGAGGTTAAGCGGTTGCAGGAGGGGCATGGACGTGTGTTGTTGTGATAAGCAGGGGTTGGGGTCTGATAGCAGCCTGTCATATATAACAGGCAAACAAAGCCCCCAGGAGACAGCATCAATACGCACACATGTTCCCATCATTACGCCCCCCCGAACAGAGCCCCGTGTCAACAGGAGCCTCGTTATAACCCCCTCCCCAAATTAAAATCTGGTATCAAACTGCATCTGATGGCAACAACTGTTCTTTACGGCGGGGCGTAGCGTGTGCCATGTTTCATGTATCAGGGGGGGGGGGGGTCCTAATGAGGGGGCGTCCGTCACTGTCAGCGCACAACAAGAGGCGGTTGTAATAAAGCGGGGAGATAACGGCGGCCGGGAGGCGCTCCTCTTCACTTCCTGTTCGTGACTCATCGTTTGTCACGGAGGCGCTGTCCTCTTTAACTGTCCTCCTCCGTGCACGGCCGCGCGCACGTGACCTTCCAGCAGCAAGGCCGCCTGCAAAAAACAAGCAGGAAGTCTCCATCAAATGAGAGAGGGCTCCACGCGGGTTCTGGAGTCTGACCGGTTCCGTTGGGTTCTGCTGGAGATCAGCTTCAGTTGAAGGATGGACCATTGGGATCTGGATTCTGGTTCTGGATTCTGGTTCTGGATTCTGGTTCTGGATTCTGGTTCTGGATTCTTCTGTTTCTATGGTTTCTAGCAGAAATCTGGACAAACATCCGAATCTTAAATCCTCAAATCCTGGCAGGTTCGCACAAACTTAATTTAGGAATAAAATGTGCAGGAATAAACTACATTATTTAGAATAAATGAAAATCCAAACTTTAGATGTTGATGAGGAATAACATTCATGTTGGAAATTCCACCCTGAAGGATTAGGGGGAAACATTTAGCTGCTGGTCAGAATTGTTTACTTACATTTTATTGTATTTCCATTGTGTTGACACGTCCAGTGCAGCACCTTTTCCTTCAGAATGGTTAACCCGGCTGATGTGGAACAGGTCATAGATGAGCTCTCCTCCACCAGTAACGCTGGACCAGATAACATTGAAGCAAAGTTTAGTAAACTTGCTTCCCATGTGCTCTGTTTTCCCTTGGCTGCTCTTTTAAATCTCTCTTTTAGCACGTCTGAAGTCCCCTTGGCTTGGAAACAAACAAAAGTTATACCTCTTCACAAAGGAGGGAGATCTAATGACATGAACAACTATAGACCAATCTGAATCATTAACAGTATTGTCAAAGTATATGAAAAAATCATTTTCAATCAACTTTCGGAATACGTGACACTTAATAATATACTATCTCCTTTCCAATCCAGTTTTCGAACGCACTTCTCCACAACTTCAGCCTTGTTAAAATTTACCAATGATATTTTCTCTGGTTTTGATAATAACATGTTGACTGGCGGCTTATTTATCAATCTTACTAAAGCTTTTGACATGGTAGATCACTATACAAACGTCATTCAATTGGCCTTGATAGATCCTCACTCCTTTGGTTCAACTCATACCTTCACCATCGTCAGCAGTGTGTGCTTTTTAATGGCAGCTACTCCAACTTTCTAAGCGTAGACAAAGGCGTTCCACAAGGTTCCTCACTTGGTCCCCTTTATTTTCAATTTTCATTAATGACCTTCCAACTAAATGCATCTAAAGCGATATTCAACTCTATGCCGATGATACTGTCATTTACTCATCTAAATCTGATATTATTGACATTCAGCACTCAATTCAACAAGATTTTAATTCTGTTCAATTGTGGTTACAATCTAATAAGCTTTTACTCAACAAATCAAAATCCTATTTCATGTTGTTCCAAAAAAGACTACGTCTTGTAGCTGCAAATGAAATAAATTTAACTTACCTGGACATGTCACCCATTTCAGAAACAGGACAATTCAAATACCTTGGTTTGTGTCTAGACTCCTCTCTCTCTTTTAGTGCCCATATACAGTCCATTGTCCACACAATTTCTTATTGTTTAAAATTATTTTATCTTTCAATCCATTGTTTTAGTTTCTCAGTCAGGAAGAAAATTATCTCACAACTGATTATCCCGACTCTAGATTATGGTGACATAATATGTCAAAACACTACTCTCACTAACCTCCGACCACTGAATGTCATTTATAACAGCTTGTGTCGGTTTATCCTCCGTTGTCCGTTTAGAACTCACCACTGTCTAATGTTTCAGCAACTGTCCTGGCTTCCCCCATCCTCCCAACGTCAACTTCACTGGCTATTGTACATTTTCAAATGTATTAACCTCGGCTATCTAGAATATCTGAAACAATATTTAACTCCTTTTCAGTCTCCTTATAATTTCACGTCATGCAGATCAAATCTTTTTTATTGTTCCAAGAGTCAAAAAAGAAATCAGTAAATATTCATTTTATTACAAAGCCCCCTCTGACTGGAACAATCTTCCTCCATCCATTCGCTCTTTAACCTCATTCTTTGCATTTAAAAATGCTTGTTTAGTACATTTCCAACACTCATGTAACTGTTTTTGATTTAATTTGATTTCTTTCCTGCTTTTTATTTCCTTACCTTTAAACTAACTGCTAAAAGGTGCAATAAATGTGTGTGTGTGTGTGTGTGTGTGTGTGTGTGTGTGTGTGTGTGTGTGTGTGTGTGTGTGTGTGTGTGTGTGTGTGTGTGTGTGTGTGTGCCTGCTTGTTGCCTTGTATATTTTTGTAAAGATTGCTTAACTGTATCTGTCGGTATCTGCTTGTTTCTTGTGAGTCGAGTTGACACATCTCTAGGAGCTCATCCTACAGACAAATACATTGAAATTCTTTAGATTTTATTTTTGTTTTTCATTGTGTACATTTTTGGGGGTCAAATTACCTCTAAAAGTCCAGAAGAGCGTTTTTGTTGAGTTCTCCTGAGGTAAAAAAAAATTAAAAAGATAATTTTCTGTCTTTGATCCTCCATCCTTCCCGCCCTTTTCTCCGTTTTTATTTGTATGTTTTTCCCTAAAAACATGTGAACTGATCTCAGACGGACGGAGGCCTGAAGCTCTGCGTCTTTTTATGAAACCAGACGTCTTCAACCAATCAGGAACCACATCCGCTTTACCAGCTTCAGCCCCTCGTCCCCCTGCGTGCACGAGCACGTGCGCGGGAGTTTGAGTTTAAACTTTGGCTGAACCGCGCGGGTTCTCCGGTTCTCCTTCATTAGAGGACGGCCGCGTGCGTAATGAGCGCGCGGCGCTCCGGCTGCACTTTTAATCTTTATAAAAAGCTTCAGCCCCCCCCCCCCCACTCCCTCCTGGGGGGGTAGATTAAATGCTTCTTCACATTAGTGATGTCAGCACAAAATGATGATCTTTGGTGAATAATTTATTCCTGCAGCGTCATTTTCTAATCTGTCCGTTCCCGCCGGTCCCGCTCGCTAAATGACGGTAAATGGCCGTTAGTCTCCAGAAAACCTATAGATCGCCGCTTCCATCAATCAATTAAAAAACACTTACCTCACACTCAACATGATTTATATCTTGTTAATAGAATTGTCTCACTATATCCCTTTATTATTATAGCTTTAATTCCATTAGCTGTTTGCTTAATGCTCTTTCAGGGCTGACCTCCAGCAGCAGCAAGATGGAGGCCGGATTAGAACCGACACCGAGCCGGTTCTGGGAAGGCTGGAGGTCAGAACCGCTGGAGGACTCTGAACGCCCCCTGATTGGCTGTCGTGATCCCAAAGAAGTCCTTCTTTCTTATTTACTGTAGAAGAAGGGATGTTTGGACCGATCCGGACCCAGGTTCTGTTGGAAAGACCTGACCATCGACCGCAAACGAAAACCCTGGAGAATGCCTTCCAGCATGCAGGTCACCCCCAGGAGGAAGGACGACCCCCACAGACACCCTCGTTAAGCTTTTATTTTGGAGGGGCGATTTCTAATAGGAGGTATTCTTTCAAAATAAAACCGTTGGGGAAGGCGCAAGAAACTAAAGTCTAACTAACTCTGCTGACCAGAACTTCAGAAGTTTGTGGAAAACAGCAAACCAGACCAGGTCTGCAGGTTCTGGTCCAGTATAGAAGTCTAAATCAGGTCTGCAGGTTCTGGTCCATTATAGAAGTCTAAACCAGGTCTGCAGGTTCTGGTCCAGCACCCGTCTTCATCGTCTGAAGATCGGTGGCGTTCATGTCGTTTCCTCGCTGTGAGGCGTTCAAAGTCACAAACAATCTCTGTAAAGAGAAAAGGTTTGTTTATGAACCCCCCCCCCCCCCCCCCGTAAGTATGTGGGTGTCCTTGGTGGAGCGACATGTACATCTTAAATTATTCATCACATTTGGCCTCATGAACCCATTACCGTGTTCAATACCCACATGGGCCGCAGAGGAAGAGTCCAAAACACCGCCGAGCGCCGTCAAATAATCAATCATGCGGCGCTGGGACGGCGCTCATCTGAAGAGCGCCGCATCGGATTTCAATACATTACCGGCAGGACGCGCCAGGCACCTGGAACACGGGGCGGATGAATTCAGCTCCTCCTGCTAATGAGGAGCCTTAAGGAAACCTCTGGTTCTGAACCTCCTTCAGGTCCAAACTAACATAAGGTCATATGTCTGCAGAACCACGAGGTTCTCCAAGCATCAGTCTAAAACCAGC
This sequence comes from Oryzias sinensis, assembly GCA_037389245.1. NCBI lineage: Eukaryota > Metazoa > Chordata > Actinopteri > Beloniformes > Adrianichthyidae > Oryzias > Oryzias sinensis. The sequence continues at coordinate 170,156 of CM074502.1, forward strand.
AAGACTGGAATCTGAAGAAGGAAGGAGGAGCAACCTGACGACCTTCAGAGAGAAGGAGAACTCCTCAATCTAACTTCAGGGTTCCTACCTTGTTCTCCTCTGTGTTCTCCTGTCTGAGCGACTAAAGAACCGAGATCCTCCTGCTCCACAGATCACCACCTTCACAGCAGAGCAGGGAGGTGCTGTAAGCTCCAAGTGTGAGGAGGAGAACCAAAGGAGGGAGGTGCTGTAAGCTCCAAGTGTGAGGAGGAGAACCAAAGGAGGGAGGTGCTGTAAGCTCCAAGTGTGAGCAGGAGAACCAAACATCCACGTAGTGAATCTGAAGAACCAGGAGCCATGAAGGAGTTTGGAAATTGCTGCTGGGTAAAGGAGGAGCAGTGAGGAGCAGTGAGGAGCAGTGAGGAGCAGTGAGGAGCTGCAGGAGCTTTTCCAGAGATGATGATCAGAAGACCAGGAGGACAGGCTGCTGTTCTTCCTCCTGCATTTCTTTGTCCCGGTCAGAGTGAGTTTGGACAACAGCAACAGGAATGTTCTGAAAATAAATCAACCTGATTTATTGGGGGGGGGGGGGGGCATTTCCAACTAAAAACACGACTGTCACCTCCAAACCCGGAGTCTACAGTCGTGTAACGTGTTGGGGATTACACGTGTGTGGGTCTGACACGGGTCCTTCCAGAACTTCGGGTCTGAAGGAGCCTCACTGGGAACCGTTTGTTTGTGTTGGGACGGTCCTCTGAAGTGGTGGGGGGCCGTGAACCACACAGGCTGAACACAGGAGCGGGGGCCGGCTCCTAAATTTAGCTCCATGTGAACGCCGTCGGGGGGCCTCCTTATGTTTATCCGGCAGGACAGACTCCCATCAGAGACGGACCGGCGTCTGTGTGGGGGGGCACTGATCCTCACATGAAACCCAGACCTTCAGGATCTTCATCCACAACACGGACCCGCTGGTCTGGATCTGGGATCCTTTAGGACTCTGCTGCTCCTGAACTTGGAGACCAGGTTGGACTCAGGATGGACATTGCTGCATCATCACTGGTCCTGATGTGGGATCCAGTGGTCCTGCTTGGTTCCATCTTTAGTTCTGGACCTGCTGATCGGGACTGCTTTGTCTTAGACCTGATCATGATTCCAGTCTTGTTCTTGATCTGGAGTCCTCCGTTTCTCCTCCATGAATGCACTCGTCATGGTTGCAGTCACTAACTTCAGGTACCGGTACCGGTTCTGGTCTGCAGAGGAACTTTTTTTGCGTTAAAACCTCAGAACCTGTCAGAAAACTGCAAACCTCCTTCTTCGTAGTTTGTTTTAGAAATATGTACGTTCTGAATTCAGAATTCAAGTCTTTAAAACAAGAACTACTTTTATGACTCAGAGTCTTAGATTTCAAAATAACTGGATGTGTGTGTGTGTGTGTGTGTGTGTGTGTGTGTGTGTGTGTGTGTGTGTGTGTGTGTGTGCACTCTTATTTGAGTGATAATTGGGGACTTGTTCAAGTTTACACACCGGTTGACGCAGGACGCCTCATCCTTTAGGGACCGAGAGAGTTTGTGTGTGTGTGTGTCTGCGCGCCTGTCTGAGCGTGTGTGTGTGTGTGTGTGTCCATTATCACATTGGAGATGCAGCATTATGTAGCACCGAGTGGGCGGAGCTTCGGATAATTCAGCCTAATTGAATGAAAGCTCTCAGGCCTGATCTCACAGAGGATATGGAACATTAATTGACATTTGCTGAAGCCGAACAAAGGACAGTAGAGCTGTAACGCTCATTGAAACATATTAATCCCCAGAATAAATTGTCTTCTTCAATCTGTTATTGATCCGAAAATGAGTTAAATCAATCCAGAAAATAGAAAAGCGAGCAGGTCCGGCATTCCTCTGGATTTATGTGAATTTATTTAAAGCGGCAGCATTTGATTAGGAGAGCAGATTTAGGGAGCTGCAGCTTCACACACACACACACACACACACACACACACACACACACACACACACACACACACACACACACACACACACACACTGTGGTGAAAGTGGAGAGGCTCTTATTGTGGCGGTGCCTCTGATAGATAATAGGAACTGCTGCTTTTAAAGGCGGCTGGGGGTGGGGGGTCTGGATGAGGGGTTAAACTGGTGAGAGCATGTTTGCTGAGCTGCCTGAGGAGCATTCTCATATGGCTGGTGGCAGCTGCAGGTGGAGGGGGGGGGGTCTTTCCATCTCAGTGCTCCAGAGAGCAATGATGGAATGACCTGGACTTGATCTTTGAGGGCAACATGCCTGATGGCTCCTGCAGATTGATAAATTGATTCAAAACTATTACCATGGTAAAAAAGCAATAAGGTCATAAAAATTGCATCGGTCCGGCCGGCTAAGTAAATCCGAGGCATTTTCGGCAGCGGGGACGGTGGGGCAGGAGGCGTCGGGCATGAGGTGGAATGAGAGAGCAAGAAATGACTTTGAAGAGCTCATCATCTTCAATCTATTTTTCCTGCCGGGGCTCCATGCCGCTGCATAGAGGCACTTCATTACAGGGGAATAACTGTACGCAGGCAGAGCCCCGGCCGCCTCGCCCGATCCCCTCGGGCCCCCGGGGGGCTCCAGCTGCTTAATACCTCATCAGCAGCTTCATTGAACGCTTTAATCTGCACTCCTGTGATCAATAGGAGCCCGCGGTAAATTAAAAGGGCCATTTCGTGTAATCAACCCTGTTAATGCTCATTCTGAAAACCATTATTTGTGGAAGGTATTTAGGAGAAAATTGCCACTGTGACAGTCCTGCCCCACCCCTGCAGCCTCCCCCTCCCCCCCCCAGCCTCTGCAGACCGGCCACAGCCATCGACGGAGGAAGGGTGGTCTGCTCCCGTGGTCATGTGACCCGTGTTTTGTGTTGGGCTCCTCTAAAGCTCGTGTTAGTTCCATGGTCGATGTCCTCAAAGCCCACCTCTGAGGGAGGAACATCTCAGAAGAAGATGCTTGAATCAATCATTTCCTGTCCTTCATACAAACAGATCTGTTTAAAGCCCCCCTTCCACCATCTTTTGATCTCTTTTTAAAGCGTCCCCGGCCGTCTTTTCATGATAATGATGTCGTTTTTAGCCAAAATCCAAAATCCTGTGTCGTCTTCTAGGACATAATTCCTGCAGAGCGGCAGGAGTTCATCAGAAATTCACCTCTGAGGCGCCACGGAAGTAAGCCTGTGCTCGTTTCCCATCATCTCTTATTTACAGTCTCTCCCACTAGCTTACAGCCCCTCACACCCCCAACCTATCATTAGCGGAGCAACAGAAATGGCAGCAACATCAGAACCATCCGTCCAGTTCTGATCCAGATTCCAGCTCAGACCAGGAAAACAAAGACCTTCATGGATCTGTTGGTCTGCAGGTGGAGGATCAGAAAGGGGCAGAAGAGATTTTTCTTCATTCGCCATTTTCTTTATCTCCTCCTGATCATCTCAATTCTGAACAATGAAAAACTCAGAAAAACAGTTTTAATCTTAATTTCTTTTGTAAATGTCCCCATCATCAGTAAAAGGATGTGTTGAAAACATAAAACAAAAAGTCCGGTTTCAGAACCAAACTGTGTTTGGAAGTAGGAACTCTTCTTCGTTGGGTCACGATAATCAGTGACAAAAAGGGCAAAGGTCAGCGCCCCCTACTGTGTGGACGGACTCATCTGCAGATGATTTACACGTAAACAAGAAACACGATTTGCTGCTGGAACTTTTCTGAGACGTCTTTCAGAAGAGGAACTTCCTGTGGTTTCAGAGAACTGGACTCCGCCCCCTCCCAAAGAGGATGGTTTACTTCCGGCTCGAACCAAATAAAGTCAACTCAGTCGCCATTTTGTGGCGATACAGACGCTAAGTTCATTTTAAAAAAAGCACATTTGGCTCAGACAGTCGGACCTGCAGCTTCCGCCCCCCAGCAGCATCCTCCATCAGGTAAACAGGTGAGTCTTCAGCATATGGGGGGGTCTATGTGTGGGGAAGTTCTCAATCATCAGAGTCAGCTGTTTCCTGTTTCCCCAACCCTCATCGCCGCCCGTGAGGCGTGAAGCTGCCATTATTCACCAGAACAACGGAACCGCAGGTTGGAGACGGCAGAACACGTGTTAGGTTTTGTCTGAGCTGCTCCCTCTGCGGGAGGAGGAGAGGAGACCGGCGTGAGGAGAACACGGAGACTGGGAAATGAAGGAGAGAACACACACTCACATGTGCACACACAGGCACACACACGTGCACTCATGGGAGCGAAAATGAAATTTTCCAGGCCGCTATTTCTGCAGCAAATTCAATTACTGAAGGCACTTGTACAAAGAGCTGTGACTTCCCTGATGCTGAGATTGGAAACGGCTGATGGCTGCAGACAGAGGATAACAAGACGCGGCGGTGGGGGGCGCCGGGGGCAGGCATGAGCACCAAAACAATAAGAGCCATCTGGACAGGTGAGGGAGGCGGCGGCGATAAAAGGTTACGAGTTTAGAAAAGTTCCGAGGCATTATCTTCCCCCTCGATAAAGTCGGAGGCGGATTTAGCCGGAGGAGACGGTGGAGGCTCCTCCATCACGGCGGCCCTGAAGACCACCTGAGATGATGAATAGGAGCACAGACAGAGCAGGATATTAACCCCAAGGGCTGCAGACAAACCCCCGGGGGGGGGGGGCAGGAAACACAGCGGGAGCCAGGGCAGGGAGCTCCAGGAGAGTTTTCTGAGGCTGCATGAAGGAATTCATCCCGGCATCCCGAAGAACATCAGCAGAACCGGGAATCTGACGTTCCTCTGAAGGTCCGTCCAGACCTGCATCCATCAGCAGAGAAGAGCGTCGTCTCTGAAAAACCTGTGGAGACGTCCTTCCTGTTGGAGGAAAAAACTCTGAAAAGGAAGAATTTAGATTTTAGCCCACATTAATTTAGAATAATAAACATGGACCAGAATTCATGTTTAAAGCTTAAAAAGATGGAAGAGAAGCTCTTCTGAAGAAAACTGTCCCTAAGGTCCTAAAGTTCTGGATATTCTGCTGGAGAACAGTTCTAACCTGTTATTTCCTGAAACATAGACGAACATGACTGAAGACTGTCCACCTCTGTGCTTTCAGAGCAGCTGATAAATGATCAGATCTAAAACTGTTCCGTCTGAAAGAGAAACAGCATATTTATCATGTTCCTACATTCTCATGAGGTTCTGAGTAAAACCACCTTTGGCTCTTGGAAAAAATGTAAAAGCTTATTTATTTACAAAAGCACCATCTTAAAATCACAGAATTTCAAGAATCTCTTTGATTTATTTTATTAAAATACTTCACGGTTTCATTTAATGATCTCTGTAAAAGCTTGGTTTGTTGTCAGATGTATTAATTATTACATTTACTCCAATATTTCCTCATTAAATTTTAATTTTGTTCCAGAGGCTCTCCGAGTCTGATCATTTATCAAATGTGTGTGGAACAGTGGTGGAGGCCCAGGAGGAGCTGGAGGCCCAGAAGGAGGCCCAGGAGGAGGTTCAGGCGGAGGATCAGGAGGAGACTCAGGTGGAGGGGGAGGGCCAGGAGGAGGCTCGGTAGGAGGGGGAGGGCCAGGAGGAGGCCCAGGAGAAGGTTCAGGAGGAGGCTCAGGAGGAGACTCAGGCGGAGGGGGAGGGCCAGGAGGAGATTCAAGCGGACGGGGAGGGCCAGGAGGAGGCCCAGGAGGAGGTTCAGGGGGAGATTCAAGCTGAGGTGGAGGGCCAGGAGGAGGCCCAGGAGGAGGTTCAGGAGGAGGTTCAGGCAGTCTCGGACAGAGGGGGAGGGCAAGGAGGAGGCCCAGGAGGAGGTTCAGGCGGAGGATCAGGCAGAGGTTGAGGCTCAGGTGGAGGTGGAGGCCCAGAAGGAGGTGGAGGCCCAGGAGGAGGTTCAGGCGGAGGCGGAGGGCCAGGAGGAGGTGGAGAGCCTCTTTCCTTCCCCTTCCATACTTCATGAGTTTAGTGGATTTTCTATCAACAAAGTTGTTTCCATGTTTCAGCCACCAGGGCGGCGCCAACAGAGACGGTTTCTGTCAGTCCATGACCCTGATTCTTTCTGCACCAGTTTGGTCACAAGCCTCTGTTTGGATCGGAGTGTCCGCTTTGGTTCTGTGGTCGAGTTTTCTGGTTCTGGTTTGATGGATCGGGCATCATTCAGTTGCCCCTCCCCCTGGACTCTGTTTTTGTTGGGTTCCCTCTGTTCATGTTACCTTTGTCTTAGAACCTCATTGATAACAGAACCGGGTTCTACGTTAACAGTTCTGGTTCTAGAACCACTATGGGTTCTAATTTCCTGTGAGGTTTGAGAACCGTATTTCTGTTTGTTCACCTTCATCAACAATCCTCCTTTCGACTGGCGAGCTCCGGTCCTCGCCACCGTGATTACAAATCGCAGGATTTTCTGGATCATCAAGCCACGCCCCCTTGGGTCCCTGGTGAAGAAGGCCAGAGCAGTTTGTGAACACAGTCTGTGCGCTGTTCCTTTAAGATCTGCAGCACAGAGCTGCAGCTTTACGGATCTGAAGTATTTGATTCCAATTCCAGGCAAACCCTGGGGGGGACTTCATCGGCGCGGCGGCCTGGGTGCTGCACGCCGTGATGGGCCGGCGTGTCTCAGTGAAGCCATTAAAGCTGTATGTTGAAAGGTCAATAGCGGTGTCTGTAATGTGACTGTTTAATCCAAACATGTGGGCGTGGCCTGCTGATGGACCCCGAGGCGGGAGCGTCAGAAATCCCAGCCGGGGAGGTCAATGAGGAGAGTAAACGCTGCAGCTCAACGCCGGTCCAATGCTCCTACGGGGGAGGGGGGTCTGTGCCAGAACGATCGATACTGCAGCATCCTGAACGCCTCATGGTGTGTTCACTGACAGCGTTTTTCAATTTAACAGCTTGGAGGATTCTAGCAGGGAGATGAAGGTGAAGCTTCAGTGAGAGGAGAAACGTCTCACTGTCAAACTAGAACGTCTGATAAGATGCAGCAGCAGCAGCAGCAGCAGCAGCAGCAGCAGGCCACTAACCCTAACCCTGCTGCTGCTGCTGCTGCAAAAAAAAAACACCATTTAAAAATCACTAAAATCTGAATAATGATTTTGGATTAAAGAAACATTTGTGTTTTATTTAAATCAAGAATTAAAACAATGCATAGAAAATTAGTATGGATGAATGGATGTGTCCGTGTGTGTCTGTGTGAGTCTGTGTGAGTTTGTGTGAATCAGTGTGAGTCTGTGTGAGTTTGTGTGCATCAGTGTGAGTCTGTGTGAGTTTGTGTGCATCAGTGTGCATCAGTGTGTGTCTGTGTGCATCAGTGTGCATCAGTGTGTGTCTGTGTGCATCAGTGTGTGTCTGCATGAGGTGCTGAGTGTGTTTGTGTGATGGGCGGTTGGAGTTCGTGTTCGTGCGATGTAATCAGCGCGGCGCCAGCAGCTGATGGCGTTCTCGCCGACGCCCCAGAATCCGGTGTCAAGCAGCAGATCTCATCTGCGATGTAGGACAATTTCCGCACATCTGCGCAGACGCTCTGGGCGGTCAATGAACAAAAATTGCTCTTGGGGGGCGATACCATCTTAACTACAGCTGATTCACTCCCCCAGGGGCAGAGGTGCCCCCTCCTTTTTTAATAATTGGCTCTTGTGCCGGCCCGCCTCCGCGGCTGATGACTCATCAATCAGACTCGCCCCCCCCTCCAGATTACAGCTCGTTAGGGGAGATGTTGCTCCCCCCCCCAGCAACAGGTGCTCCTTCTGCTGTCTCCTCCTTTCCGGAGGTGTCATCTCACCTGCTGGCTCCTTATGACCCCCACCCCCACCCACCCCCAGCTCTGGATGAGAACTAACGGCGGTTTCCCATCAGCCTTTGTGGTTCTCTGCGCCTTAAGCGAGTCGCTCTTAAGGAAGAGAATCTTCCCTTTGGAGATCTGCTGCTGACGTGCTGGTAGTGGGCGGAGCAACGACGGCTGGTGTTCCTCCAACACACATCCACCTCATCAGTGAGGACACTGTACCACAGCTCCGTGGGAGCTGATGCCTTCATGTCCAGAGAACCGCGAGGTCAGCTGGCAGAGGCGGACCAGATTCTGATGTTACCCCTCCCCCGCCCACCTCCTCCCCCACCTACATGTGAAGCACGCTTCCAGCTGTAAGCAGCGTGTTTTATGACGAGGGTTACAGGTTAACCAGAAGGGGAATCCCTTCAGGAAGACTTTGTTGTGCTGTTGTGTTTTTCTCGTAGAAAGGCACAAACGCACAAACGCACAAACCAGTTGGGGCCGGGAGGGCCGGGTGGGGCGGGCGAGCCGATGAGCCGGGAGGGCCGGGTGGGGCGGGTGGGGCAGGTGAGCCGGGTGGGCCACCGTAGCCTGAAAAAGTTTACAATTTCTCCTTCAGTCTCAAATGTACTGCTTTTTCTCATCAGCTGACCCTGGTTCGACGCCGTACTTGTGGGACAGGAGACACCTTCACCTAACGAAAGAACGGACGTCCGTCAGATGTTCGAGTCCCAAACCGCAGCACAGCTCGTCCCTGAAACATCTCCGCTTCTGCGTGGACGTCTGCAGAGGAAGCTGCCTCCTCCTGTCACCTCCATCTCTCCGCTCTGAAGACTCCTAATGTGAGAATAATCAAAGGTGATCCATAACCTGAAAGGCCCAAAGATTTATGGACGCTCTAACAAGCTGCTCGCTCGGAGCCCAAAGTACGGCTCTGATTGCACTGAAGCACTGAAGAAATTAATGTCTGTATTTAAATGAAAGGAGCCGTTATCACAGAGGGATTTAAATAAGACAAACGATGACAGCGTTGAAGTAATGACTCTGTCTGTACGTTGGCCTTACATTAATATTACCTTTTATCTCCCCCAGGATATTAATATTGGAAAACTGTGGGGATTAATACTTTTGATCATTAGGACTTCAGAGGCATGTGAGAGTGAGGAGTAAGCCTTCAGGTCGTCATTAATAACCATCATCAAACATGGAGGATGTGCCCCCCCCCATGCCTGCTGATTGATCATGAATATTAACCACCTCAAACGGCAAATAAATGGCGCCGTTTAAATCTTCCGTGTTGGCGTGGTCGTCAAGGTGGCGAGCCGAAAGTGGGGCCATATTTCATCAGAAAGGCTGTCAAATAAAGCCGCCACATCAGTCATGCTGAGGATGGGGGGCGTGGCCACAACAGAGCGTCTCCATCAGGCCGAGGACAAACGGCCCAAGTCCTCCCACAACAAATTTGAATTCAAAAAAGACAACTTTATTTAAACTCAACCAGGAGCAGTGGCTTTCAGGTTCTCCTGCTGATGAGTCGCTGTGGAGAAACAGGTCTGGAAGCAGGAAGAGGTCAGTCTGATCCCGCCCCCCAGCCCTGAAACAAGCTAAATGCTGGTCTCCAGAGGCGAGGGGGCGGAGCCGCCCGTGCTACTATGACCCCATACATCAGGCCTCGTGTGAGAACATATTAAGTGCCCCCCCATTAAAAGTAAATAATCCGCAGAGCAGCGCAGCTATTCCTCACAGGTGACAGGTATCTGTTTGCACAGGGCTGGGGGGCGGACGTGAGCCGACTGCTGAGGGGGCGGCTCTCTGCAGCCCCCCCTCCCCAGTTCCAGTGCAGGAGGAGGTGGTCACACATGCTCAGTTCATTAACCTCATAATAAGTTCCATGGAGGAGGACGCTGGAGGAGCACTGATGCTCCTGCATCTTCATGATCCAGAACCTCCTCAGGAACCGCCTGCAGAACGATGAGAGCCCCTGCTGTTCTACACAACCTCACTCCTGTCAGGCACACATGTGTGTCTGTGTGTGTGTGTCTGTGTGTCTGTGTGTGTGTGTGTGTCTGTGTGTGTGTGTGTGTCTGTGTGTGTCTGTGTGTGTGTGTTTGTGTGTGTGTGTGTGTCTGTGTGTGTGTGTTTGTGTGTGTGTGTGTGTCTGTGTGTGTGTGTTTGTGTGTGTGTGTGTGTGTTTGTGTGTGTGTCTGTGTGTGTCTGTCTGTGTGTGTGTGTTTGTGTGTGTGTGTGTGTCTGTGTGTGTGTGTTTGTGTGTGTGTGTGTGTCTGTGTGTGTGTGTCTGTGTGTGTGTCTGTGTGTGTGTGTGTCTGTCTGTGTGTGTGTGTGTGTGTGTGTGTGTGTGTGTCTGTGTGTGTGTGTGTCTGTCTGTGTGTGTGTGTGTGTGTGTGTGTGTGTGTGTGTGTCTGTGTGTGTGTCTGTGTGTGTGTATGTGTCTGTGTGTGTGTGTGTGTGTGTGTGTGTGTGTGTGTGTGTGTGTCTGTGTGTGTGTGTGTCTGTGTGTGTGTGTGTGTGTTTTATGCTGCAATGATTGCTGAACCGTTAAATCTGCTGCTGATCATGAACTTTGGCCAGAAATCCACCAATGTGAGCGACGCCACTAGAAACCCTCCAGCCTACTTCCTCTTCCTGTCTCCTGCCTGAATTTCAAAATAATTCAATTCAATTATTTGAATAGCCTAAAATCACAACAACAGTCGTCTCGATGGGCTTTGTGCAGATAAATGTAGAAAAACATCAAATCAAAAGGATCATGAATACACACTTCAATGGAAAGATTCTAAACTGAATTAACTAAACCCTTAGACCCCCCCCCCCCCCCATGCTGTAAGGAAAACATCCTTAAAAAAACAAAGAAACTGACCAACTGAAGTTGTTTTCCACCGGTCTAAAGGCGGGGCATGACAGTGTCTTTATAAAGTATGTAATGGTTATTTTGTCTATGTTTTTATTATTAGGTCTTATTAAATAAGAGAATTACAGTCACCAGATGGGAGAGCGGGGGGGGGGGGGGGTTCCTCCCATCAACCATCAGGTTCACTTCCTGCTCCAAACAAAGTCAATTCTGCCGCCATGTTGGAGCCAGACGTCATCGGTGAGCAGTGATTGGTCTGAGTCGGTCTGAATCAGTGTTTCCATGACAACCACTGTCACCAATCAGGAGCGAGCTTGTTCATTCAAACGGCTGTGATGGGGTTTGATGCCGGCAGACCGCTGAGGCCCCGAGTCCTCCGGATGCTTCCCTTTCAGAAATCAGATCAACTGTGATTTCAGGAAAAATGTAAACAGATGTGAACTGAAATAACTTTATTGTTCCGGTGTTTGTGTGCAGTTTATAGACAGAGCTGGGAGCCGACACGTGCGCGTGCGTGTGGGGGGTGGGGGTGTTGTTCTTTCAGATGAAGGAGATCTCAGGGAGGATTTCTCCTGATTCTTCCATCACAGAGAAGATTCACAGATAAATAATGGAGGATCCTCCTGCCCCCCCCCCCCCCGCCCCTCAGAGTTCACTGATCCGAGCCGGGATGAAAGGCACAATTAGGGGGGGGGCATCTGAGCAGATGAAGGCCTCTGTCGGTGTCAGGAACCCCGAAGTACCGAGCAGGTCCCCTCACACTGGGGCCCCGCGGGGCCCCTGACCCGGACCCGCGCGCCCGACATGATTGCCTTTGTTCCGCGCGGCGCATTGAAACACAGTCTGACAAAGGGGGGGTCGTTGCGGGATGTGCGGCGCGCGCGGGGTCGGGCGCGGCGGTTAACAAAGCCCCACAATGATCCGCGCCGCTCAGTCGTGCAATTTAGCGTGAGTAATAGATGGGGGGGTCACGCGGGGTCACTTTCAATTTCCACTTCCTGGGGAGAAAAATGAAAACAAGTCATTTGCACACGTCTGAATAATTCAGTCAGTCACGGGGGGGGGGGGGGGGGGTAATGTCGTCCTTCATAAAGGCTAATGATGAATCTGACGGAGATATGACTCCAGATGTAAGAATAAAGCTCTCCGCGCGCGGAGGGGGGGGGGGGGCTGCGCGCGAGCGAGCGAGCCTCTAAACTTATCATAAATGTATTAAGATTGCAGCGGGCCATGAAACAGCTGTAGACAATTAATCTTCAGCAAATCTTCTTCCAGGAATTGGTTTCTGCGCGGGAGCATCTGCTGCGCGCGGCGATCATTCAGGCGCCGCCGCCGCGCCTTTATGCACGCGCCACAATCCCTGCCAATGAAGTCCAAATTTATAGTTTTCCCTGTTCAGTAAAAATTACATTCAGCAGCATTAAAACATCATCCATCAACAGCGCGCGGGGGCCGGGGGCCGCCGCCGCGCGCAAATTAAAAAGTATTCATTCAGCGGAGGAGGCGCTGCTCCGCCGCTCCGCGTCTTTCTGCTCCGCTGCCGCTGCCGCTGCTGCGAGAGGGAAATTGGAGACGCCGCTGCTGGAGCAGGAGGGAGGATGAGGAGGATGGACACCCCCCCCCCTCCCCCGGAGACGGCGGTCAGGGGTGCGGGCCGTGATGGATGACACCCCGCGTGGATTTGGCAAAAATGAACCTGGATTGGAACCAAACCTCTGAAAGCTGTTCCCAAACTCAGAGGTGGGGGGTGGGTGGGGTGGGGGGTGTCACCGGTTTACGCCTTTTTCATTAATTTGAAATCCTCCCTGGGGGGCTTTTTGCCCTGACGTGGGCTGTTTAATAAATGTGCTTAAAACTTTGCATTTTTCGGTTCTGGGGGGGGGGGGGGGTTTGCTGCTGAAAACGACGAAGAATTTTCTAGAAGCCTTAAGATGTTTCTGTTTCCTTTATTTGTTTGAATACATAATAACCTTCCGTGGGCCTTTATTATTATTTTATAATGAAACAGACTGATAGGCTCCAGCAACCTGAGCCCAAGGCTCCTTTTTAATAAAATATTTAGAAAATGTTGTTTTTGTGGTTTTAATATTATGGTTTAGATGCGACATCTGAACCTCAAATGTTTCTTTATTTTTGGAAAATGTTTGATCGACAAACAGAAATAGTCAGAATAATAAAATAATATTAATAATAATAATGAGTGCTGAAGGCCTCAGAGCCCTGCAGCCTGTAAAGATTCAAATATTCACACATTAAAGTCGTTTATCGTGTTGATTTAAGGGAAATGCAAAAACCAGAATCCGACTGAGAGCCGCAAACACTAGAACAGACCAGGTTATGTTTACATTCAGAAACTTTTCTGTTCTCCAAATTCTTCATAAAAATATTCAACCATTTCTTGTTTTCACCATGATGTGTTTAGAGACGTCTCTGTTGGTTCTATGTCTGGATGTTTCTGCCTTTCTATGACAGATTCAACACGTTTTCTTTTCCAAAACACAAACAAATCTATTATTTTATTTCTTATTTGTCGTTTCAAACCATAAAACATCTTTTTTTTATCCTCTGTTTTTATTTTGCTATGAAGGACAGAAAAGGCTCAAAGGGTTTTTAGACGGTTTGGTTCTTTGTGGTTAAATGAATTCAGTCGTTTTCATTTCTTCCGGTGTTGCTGGGAGGAAACGGGGTTCTCCGCTCTTCAGAGAACCGACATCCACGGTTCACCTTCAGCCGGTCAGAATTGACCCGACTTACAGCCAGCTGGTGATTGGACGTCTTTTTGTTTGAATCAGAGACACAACAGGAAGAGAAACTCACACAGTCTGACAGGAATCGAGCTTGACTTCCTAATAATGCAGCTGTTTGCATTCATGAGTGGGGATTAGTGACACCTAGTGTCTAAAACGGTGAATTGCAGCTCTGAAGTTTTCCTCCAGCTGCTGCTCTGCACCCGTCACTGAAGAGATTGATGGAGATCTTCTTCTTCATCCTCCAACTGCTCTGATGCCACAGATGGGGGTTTCATCTACAGCAGGGCTGTCAGCCGCCAGACGGAGGTCAATCATCTGCAGCTCCACCCCATGTGGAACCGGAGAACCTTCCAAAGTCGCTGGTTCCACCTCCAGGATGGTCAGGAGAGAACCTTCAGAGCGAAGGCAAGCGTCGCACAATGTGACCACAAAACACAACATGACGCAAAAACCAACAAACTTTTTCAAATAATACAACAAGACTCACAAAGTCACACACACGGAGGTAAAAAACAACACAAAACCAGCAAAGAAAAGTCACACAAACAACACAAAACCCTGCTGGAGTCCAAATGGATGAAAGCAAACATCAGAGACATAAACACAACAGAAGACAAACCCACAAAAGCAGCTCCTCAGGTGGAGCGTGGCGGTGGGGGTGGGGGTGATGAAGATGTTCGGGCCCCAGCAGGAGGCGGCGGCGGCCATGTTGGAGGCCGGCGTGCATTGTTGGCGGTGACACGCTCAATTTGTCATTAGTTGTGAGGCGAGAACGGATGAGTACACTTTCAATTTAGTGGCGCGGCGTTCTCATTCATCAGCGCGCTCTCCATCCATCATCTCTGCAGCTTCCCTCCTCTCCAACACTCCTCATCAGTTTAATGCAATTAATCTCCACGCCGCCATAATTCCACATTAATGAAGCAGGACTTTGATCTGATTGTTGCTTTGATGAAGTCGCGTCTCCTCCGAGAGTCGCCGCTCCTCCGCGCCTCCTGCAGGTCTCCTCCCGCCGTCTGTCTTCATAAGCAGCTCGGAGAAATTGGAAAAGTGCAGCGATGGATCGGAGCTGACCTGGAAACAAAAGCAATCAGGGCTGCGGGGAGGGGGGCGGCGGCGGCCCCCACCAGCCCGGGATTCAGCCGCGCTGTCAATAGAAGAAGAAATAGTTTGTGAGCGGCGGGGCCAAAGAGGAGTCTGCAATTTCACACCGTCATGTAGCTGACCGGGGGACATTTGTCACACACACACAC
>CM074502.1:199766-247266 GCA_037389245.1 Oryzias sinensis
TAGGAGGCCTGTAGGAGGTCTATAGGAGGTCTGTAGGAGGCCTGTAGGAGGTCTATAGGAGGCCTGTAGGAGGTCTATAGGAGGTCTGTAGAAGGTCTGTAGGAGGTCTGTAAAGGGCTGTAGAAGGTTTGTAGGAGGTCTATAGGAGGTCTGTAGGAGGTCTGTGGCAGGTCTTTAGGAGGTCTGTAGAAGGTCTGTAAAGGGCTGTAGAAGGTCTATAGGAGGCCTGTAGGAGGTCTGTAGGAGGTCTGTAGGAGATTTTAGCATCATTTAGCTGCTGAGGTCCCCGAAGAGCTCGGTGGATCAGCTAATAAAATGTCCAAAAAAGGATTTTTTTTTTAAACTGAACAAACATTCTGAAAAGAAAAGTAGAAGAAAGGAAGGTTCTGAGAAGTTCTGGAGAAGTTGCATTAATGCAAACAGCAGAATCTCCTGAAGATCAGAATCATGGATATCCAGTAAAAAGACAAACGGTTCTGGTTCACCAGTAAAGCCAATGCAGAGATTTCTTTTCATTGTTTTTAAAAATGGCTTCTTTTCTCTGCATTTGATCAAATGTTCTTGTTTCTGAACCTTTTTTAAGGGTTCTCTGTGAGGTTCTCTGTGAGGTTCTCCATGAGGTTCTCTGTGAGGTTCTGTTTCACATGAAACCCAAACTCTGGTCTTCCTGCTTTTGTTCATCTCAAACGTCTGTTTGGACAAACTTACACAACCTTCTGTTGCATCATCCCAGCGAGGCCGCTGCAGGTCCTGCACCGTGTCACATGACCAGCGCGTGCAGCACATTCCTAGGGGGGGGGGGGGCAGACACTGAAAGCAGCTGCAGGTCAGTCACATGTCAAAGTATCACTGCTGCAGCGGCGACCACGACTTGCTAATTCATCAATCTCCTCCCAGACACACAACACTTCCTGTTGGGGGGGGGGCAGACGGAAATCAGACATGGCAGAATAAACTAAATGTCAGCCGGTCCCCAAAAGAAAAACCTTCAAGGATTTCAGCTGCGAGGAATTAATAAAGTTCCACAAAAACCTCTAGGAGGAGGAGCTGCTGTTAAATAAACCAACAAACCAACTTTATCTGTTAATTATCCTGATTGTCTTTTTCTCAGTGATCAGTCCAGACCATCGACTGTATAGAGGACTGGAGTGAGTGACCCCCCCCCTGAGGTTACCCACAGAATCCCTGAGACGTCTACAGCTGTTGTTCTATGGTCAGAGGAACCGTTCTGGATCTGATACCTCTATTTTTTTAGACGTTCTTGACGATCCTCATGATGGGTTCTTACAACAAGCTCACTTCTGATTGGTGAGGGGGGTTGCCTTGGAAACGTTGACTCAGAAGAACTCTGACCAATCGCTGCTCACTGACGATGTCTGGCATCGACTTGATTTGGTTGGAGGTAAACCATTTTCTACGGATGAAGCTACCAGAACAGAAGATTCCAGAGTCCAGATGCCATCATTCAACCTCCACACATCCACCCCTGAAGACTCCACCTCCACTTTTTAGGTGGAGAAGCACAAACATGGACTTGAGCTGATCTTTTCAAACACACTCCTCCACCTGCAGCTGCTTTACTGTCATGAAGGAGGATTCCTCCACATGTTAGAGTCTGCTTTATGATGCCTTCAGGGTCATGATGCCTTCAGGGTCATGATGCAGAGCTGTAACTGTGATGTGCAGCTTTAAGTTTGTGCTTTCAGCTCGTGCTTCATGAATTGTTGCATAAAAAACATCCTGGTTCCGGTTCTGTCTTCAGAAGTTCTTGAAGCTTCAGCTGGTTTTCAAGTCAGGTTCCGTCTGACGTCTTTGGTACTAAAACTTATCAGGTTCAAGGTTCCAGATGTTCAGCTCGATGTGCGGCTCACCTGCACACGGGGCGGCGCCGCCAGGCTGCTCCTGCCGTCCTCTCTGGATTCGCACGGTCGCCCACTGCAACCACAGACACGGTCATGTGACCTCTGACCCCACACCGCTGCGGAAGGGGAAGGTTTCTGCCCCGGCAGCCTCACCTGCAGGATCCTGACCAGGACCTGGATGTAGACGCCGCTGACGCCCAGAGAGACGCCAAACATGGCGGGCAGCACGATGAAGAACACAACGATCAGCAGCCACAGCTGGAAGACGGCTGCAGCCGCGCTCACCGGGTCGGACATGTCTGTCTGAGGTCACCTCCTCCTCTGCACTGCAGCTGCTGGGATGAACACGAACGCATCTGAGGCGTTCAAGGACTCGGGAGCAGCAGAAGACGGGTCATCTGAAGGTCAGTTCACTGCAGAACCTTTGGACAAAAGAATGAAAGAGTCACAGACGCTCCTGAAGACCAGTTTGGAGGAAGTGCTGGACTTTCAGTTCTGTTTCCTCTGTGCTGCTCATCTGCACGCGCTCCGTCCAGTCCAAAGCGCTGAATGTGAAGGTTTGGAGCTCCACCTGAAGCTGACGACGTCCTGGAAGGTTCTGGCAGAACCTCATGTTCACATCAGATCCCATTTGTCAGGAATTCCACCAGGAAGTTACAGGCGCTCGTGCGCGCCCCTTACGTAACCGGGCTGTTTGACTCTGACGTCAAATTCTCGCTTTAACGGAGTTTAGAGGCGCGAGCTGAAGCGCGATCGACGGAGAACCGTCACATGGACTCACCGCTCAGAACTGGACCGGAACCGGGAACTCCGCGGGCGCCGTTACGGCTGTCCAGATGACGCGCGGGATCTGGATCGGTCGCTGCCGGATTTTGGTCCGAAAACCCCGTCCGTCCAAAGCCACGCCCCCGGTCATTTGATGACGCTTCAGCACGCGGGAAAAGAGAAGAAGCGCTCGCGCTCCAGAAACGACAGAAAAACATTAAAAAAAGTGACAGAGAGGACAAAACAGCTGATGGGGAAGTTCCCGAAGCTGCAGCCTCAGTTACCATGGCGACGCATTCCAGAAGAACGTCATGCAACTGTGACTTTAAGCAAATGTAAGAGAAGAAACAGCAAAAAGTTCAGATACTTTCAAAAAGTAGTAGAAAATGATACTTTCCGTCAGAATCCCACAATCATCGTTATTAATATCCTTCATTACTGAAAAGATGACTTCCTTATGTTCAAAGAGATCAGAGTCTGGATTCTGTGATCATTTAGACAAACTACACACAGTTTATGGAACAAACACAACAAGAACCACACAAACACACACAGGCCTGAAAATTATGAAATACTTTTATTGTTTTGGCTCTTTTTCATTTGAGCAGAGTCTTTCTGTTTGTTCTCTGCATTATTGTCGCATGATTTCAGGTTTTATTTGAGTTCTGCTCTGCAAAAATAGACACGTAGAAAGTATTCTTCTGATGTTTTATTATTTTATTATATTTATAGAATAAACTGTGTAGTTTTTTTTGCGTTTATGTGCTATAACTTCACACAACAGCCGGGTTTTCACCGACGTGAAGGTTTCTGCATCATGTTTGGCATCCGCTCCGTTCATAATTTCAACAAGTGATCAAGTTTTTCTTCAACGGTTTTTAGTTATTGGACCCAATCAGCCCAAATTCTAGAGCAGTCAAACTGGTTAACCACTGTCAGGGACAGCAGTTCAGATGAACTTTAAGACATTTTTGGGTCATTTTTTAAAAATGTTAGTTTAAATGTTGCTGTTTTTCTTCTAAAGCTTTTACTTCTGGTCTGGATGGGAGGGGGGGGGGGATTTGAGTGTTTCTGTGTGACGTCTGTGTTATAAAGCTTTCCAAATGTGTAAAATGATTATGAATGGACAACATTATTGGCAAACCTAATATGCATAAATAGGAGACATACTTGAATAGAGTTTTACTAAATTAGAAAAAGAAAAATAAGAAAACAACCAAGAAAACATCATTAAACAAAGTATAAAAAGATTAGACCTTCTTCTCACAATGATCAGGGACCCGGCAGCATGGAGACCGGGTCCAGAATCATAAAAGCTGTTGAAGAAAAACGCGAACATTTATTTACATTTTTTTTAACTAAAATTAGAAACGGCCTTAAACGCTTATCTAAACTGCTGTTTTATTTTTGCTTTCTTCTTTTGTTCAATTATGTAAACAGCTTGTTATATGATAATGTTTATATGTTCTGGAGTGTTCAATAAACTCAAAAGAAGTGTTTGTTCGCATTGGAGATGCTGTCCGGTGTCGCAGTGTTTTGGCCCTCGCCGGCCGCCGTAGTCAGGGCTACGGGATCTCTGGCGGTAATTTTGGGGAGAACATCATGTCGGAACCGGCGGTTCGGGTCTCAGGAATAGTTCTGGCTTCTCTGATGTTCCAACACGCGAACAGCGACTCGGACGTGGTAAGAGCTCGGCAGAACCTCAGCGCTGGCCGTTTCCGGTCAAGAGCGGAGTTCAGTTCCGGAAGAAAGTTAGCAAACAACACGGAGGATGTTCGGCTGACGCGCGGACTTTCGGAATTCAAAGTCAGTCTGTTTGCTCTGTGACGTCATTTTGACCGTTCACGTGCCTGTAAGTCTCGAACATCGGTTCACGTAACTTTTTACTCAGTTCTATCGCATTATTGCGAGTTTGAAGACGAAACTTGGTTTGTTTGGAGGGAAAAATTTTCAAAAGACCACGGCGCGGGTTTTCTCTGCTGTGGCTGCGAGGTGTTTCCTACCAAAAATCAACTCAAATTTCTGCTTTAAAAACCACGCGGTCACGTGATCCTTTACGCGGTTTATCCGGTGGGATGACGTATGCCTTCTGTTCGCCAGGAGGGGCTCGTGCTCGGAGAAAGCAGGTTTGATGAGCAGGTGACCATCAGCGACTCCCAGTCCGACCACGTCCACATCCAGGAAACGTACAGTAAGTGACGTCACCACTTCATGACAGCCGTGCTCCCCAGCAGCAGCACTTCGGACATGCGCAGTGTAACGCCTGATGTTTTCGTGACAGACGTGCAGAAGCATGTGGCCTGCCACCAGCTGAACACGTGAGTGCTGCGGCTCGTTGCCATGGTGACCTGTTGACAGCAGCTGATGGTTCCTGTGGTGTCAGTCTGTACAGCGGTTCTGGGGAGGTGAACATGGAGGTGCTGCAGGAGATGCTGGCAGGCGGCAGGCCGTCGGGTCATGATGGGGGTCTGCTGGCTCCGCCTCAGGTCAGTTCTGTCTGCAGCTCGGGTCGGGTCAGAATGGGGGCGGGGTAACAGGGTTCTGCCGTTTTCAGGACAGCGTGATCGGCTGGTACCGGCAGCGCAGGGACTCGGAGCAGCAAATGAGCTTCAGGGAGAAGGTGGTCCACGACAACCTGAGGAGAGCTCTGGCCAACCCTCACATGATCTTCATGCTGCTGACGCCCAGCAGGGCGGTTCTGACGGGCTCCACACACAGAACCGAGTACGCAGCCTTCATCCGCCGGGACAGGTGACGTACCGGAAGCAGGCATGAAGCTTTGACATCAGCGGGTTAACAAACCTGATCTTACCTGAAGCTGTTCTATAGTTTGTCCTTATTTGTTCTCATGACTTCGAACCGTTTGACCACAAACGGCGTCTGAGGTGCTGCAGGGCGTTCTGTTGGGATCATCAAACCTGTTAGTTGGACACTAAGCATTGGTTTGAACCTCCAGCTACAGAAACAGGGGGAGAGGCTTCCTCAGAGTGGAAAGACTTTTATTACTAGTTTATTTATTTCAACCTAAAGCGGGGTTGTCCAGTTCCAGGCCTCAAGGGCCGGTGTCCTATATGTTTTCCAATCAACCTGCTGTTGAAGCTCCTTATTGGCTAAATACACCTGATCCAGGTAATCAGCAGCAGATGAGGCAGGGTTTCTGGAAAACCAGCAGGTTGCCGGCCGTTGAGGCCTGGATTTGGAGACCCCTGAAAAAGGTTCAATTCTGTCACAGCTGTAGTACCAACATCCACCACTGGAGGGAATCTCCTTAGAGAAGACCAAAAGATTCCTGAAAAAGATCCAAATTTACCCTGATTATTGCCTGTGAGACAGTCTGAGGAGGTGCTCTGATGGGAGGGGCGTGTCCCTGATGGGTGGGCGTATCTCCTCTGATGGGTGGGCGTGTCTAATGGGTGGGCGTATCTCTGATAGGTGGGCGTGTCTCCTCTGCAGGCGCTTCATGAACATCCCTGTGCTCGTCAACAACTTGGGTCTTCTGGAGCAGCATGGCTACTGGAGGGGGTCTGCGCCGTGCTCAGCCACTGGTTACATCATCACCATGAAGAAACACAGGTAAAGCCCCCACCCCCATACAACGGCACTGGGTTCCTGCTGACAGAGATGTGGTTCTGGTCCAGGTCCAAATTCTTCTGCTCCAGCGGGTCGGTGAGGGAGGTGAGCGAGGTGAACAGCATGAACGAGTCGCTGCAGGTGGAGCTCCAGGTGAGGAGCTTTCTAAACCCCCGTCAAAGGGGTGGAGCTAGTTTTCTGTTTAGCATCAGAACCTGCTGCCCATAAAGCTCTGATTGGTCAGTCTGCACCTGGAAGAAGAACCTCAGGAGGCCTTATTGAGTTTGGGTACGGATGAATTTTGACCCCTTTGGCTCTCCGTACTGCTGTTGGCAGAAAGCCTGCAGATGTGTGGAGGAGAGCGAGCGTCAGCTGGAGGCTCTGCAGGTGGAGGTTTCTGCTCTCAGGAGGAGGTTAGGGGAGAAACGGAAGCCAGAACCAGGTGAGGTTCGGAGCTGACCGCCAGCAGCGGGTTTTTGGGCGGATCCTCACCGTTTCCTGTTTCCTCAGTCGCCGCCGTTCAGCCCGAGCAAAGGAACAACAGCGCTCTGCTCAGCGCCGTCAGGGCGCTGCTGGGCTGCTCGCCCATGTTCCTCACACAGACACTAACGCTGAAGGCATTTCCGGTGCCTGAGGAAGACGCCTCACCTGAGACGCAGGTAAAGGAGGAGCAGCTCCCCCTGCTGGAGCTGAGTGACACGACCTCGCGGAAGAGGCTGCGAGAGCTGGCGGCGAGGGAGAGGAAGCGCCGAAGGAGCAGGTGATGAGCGGACGATTACCTGAATCCTGCCAAAGGACCCTGATAAAACTGCATTTCCCACAATTCACTTTGTGATTCAATACATTTGTTGTTCCAAAGCTTTTAAATAAAGTTGAATGTTCAGACATATTTTCCTCTGCAGGATCCTGTGAGCAGCTTCAGTCACAGAATATTTACAGATAGATTTTTGAAAATTACTTTTATTCATGAAGACCTGCAATAAAAATGATGTTTCAAAATAAGAGTAAAACATGTCATCATGAACATCTGTGTGAATTAGAAAAGCTGCATGGCAGACATTACCTAATAATTATGTCAGCAAAGTAAACAGGAACCATAAAATAGATGTTTTAATACATTTCTGCAGACAAACTGTTTCAGATGATATTTTAATGTCAACGTTCACATAAGCAGCTTTACACTGACAGAACACACTCGGACTGAGTCCAAACTGGTTCCTGAAACCGGGACAGAGTTACGAGCTGGGTGAGCGGTTTCTATGGTAACGTGTGGACAGAGGGCGCCGCTTCTTCATGACATCCAGGTGCTGCTGAAGTGTTGCAGGTAAAAAGTCCCTGAATGCAGCACCGGCCGTCGGTGAGTGCGGACGCTCTACTCCAGGCGCTTGGTGCTGCAGATGTTTGGGTCTTTCATGAACTGGGGGTGTTTGTGGGTCACCGGCATGAAACCTGTGAGAACAGACGTGTTAGAGAGCCGCAGCGTTCCAGCTTCACTGATCCACACAGAGAACGCACCCAGAGCCTGAGCCTTCTTTATGGCTTTGGACACCTCCTTCTGCTTCCTGCCGCACAGCCCTGCAACACAACCGAGACCCTCAGCAAACTCACCTGTCCGAGTCTGCGCCGCCGCCAGGCACACTCACCTGTCAGGTGTCGTCCATAGATCCGCCCAGAGTGTGGAGAAATGAACTGAGACAGCAGCTGTGAACAGGTGAGCACAGCTGCATGACAGACTGATGACGTCACACTCTCTGACCTCTGTGCGTCACACTCACCTGGGTGTTCTTGTAGTCCACGTTAACGTTACAGAGGATGCAGCCCCTCTGCGGCTGCTTGTACGGGTTCTCCATCTTCACGAGCTGCAACACCAACTCTTAGTGATTGATTACGGATCTATTGGGTCAATAATCGATCACTTACCACATCATCTCCCTGTTGTTGGACGCTTTCCAACGACACCGTCCTTACTCCTGCACACACACACATGTTAGCATGTTAGCATCACAGTTTCCTGGAATCCGGGCAAACTTCCGCGCGCTGACAGAAGACCACCCACGCCTGGAAAACACACGCACCTTGATTCACGCGGAGATTGGAGGCAGGTTTGAGCCTCTGCCACCTTCTCACGAGCAACATACCGACCGGATGCGAGAGGACACCGGTCCGACGGACACCGTTCCGCTGGCGCAGCTATTCGATCGTTAGTTCCTAGGCTGGTAATGTCTACGCCTTAGTCACAGTCAAACCCTCAGAAGTTAATTTTTAAAGTTAAATTTAGATTAAAAAAGAAAAAGATCGGTTAAAGTTATGTTGCACATTTAAAGAAAGAGATGTGTGCTGGATGAGCTTTTAGCGGAAGTATTTTAATGCAACTCTTCCGTGGAAGCGGAAGCGGAAGTGTGGGAGGAAGTTTCTTCTTCCGGCTAAGTTGGATGTTTTGAATTTGACCCGGGTTCGAGGCGGCCTAAAATGAAAGGTCTTCTCGTGATGTTTACGTGAACCTGTGGTGTAGATGGTTCAGCGGAAGATATAAAGAACCAGAGTTTGGTTCTGTTTGGTTCGGGTCAACTAAAGGGTTTAGGTAGCCACCGTTAGCTAACGTCTCTCCGAGGACAGACCAACCCGGTTCAGACTGGTTTAAGTCTCCCATCGTAGTCAGAACACGTTTTAGGTTATGTAGGTTCAGCCGAACCGGGATGAGTTCCGGGAGGCTCCAGGTCAAAATCAAACGGGTCTGCGAAAAAAAAGGATCCCGGGACTCCCCGAAGCCCCCCCGGACAGCAGGAGGGGGGCGTCCGCAGACATGCTCCCCCTGCAGGAGCAACGTCATGGCTGAGGACGCTGAGAGGGAGGTGCGTGGATGAAGGAGGGAACGGATACCGGGCGGGGGGCGCGTGCAGGAACAAGCTACTGGGTTGGATGAAGTTTACAGATGTGTGATTTTCTGCAGGAGTCCGCTCCTCAGTCTCCCCAGCAGAGGAGCGCCTCACTGCCTGTGTTTGTCCAGCAGCTCTGCAGCGACAGCGAGGACCTGTTCGGGGACTGGGACAGCGTCCTGGGGGACAGCATCTTGGGGGACACCTCCCTGCTGCAGAAGCTGGACGCCACGGAACAACAGGACCAGACGCCGTTTCAGGAGGAGCTCAGACTGCAGGGTGGGGACCAGAGCGAGACGCCCCCTCGTTGCTCCAACAGGCCAGAAGAGGAGCAGGGGCCGCTCCCAAAGAGGAGGAGCAGGAGGAGCGTGGCCGACCTGGTGAAGAGGACCATGCTGGGGAATGCGGCGGCTCCTGCTGCTGCTCCTCGGACGGCTGTGCTGAAGAAGGCGGTGGTTTCGGAGGAGATCAGCGTGGCCATGCAGGCCATGGAAAGCATCTCCTCCCAGACCACCGACCTCGGGCCGTTCTTCGGCCTCCCCAGCAAAGTGAAGGAGTTGATGCACAGACTGAGAGGAATCCAGAAGCTGTACGGTGAGGCGCCTCCAGACATCTATGTTCTGCTGTGGCGGCAGGAGGAGGAACGCCGCCTTCCTGTCAGACTGAAGACTGTTGTGTGTGTCAGACTGGCAGGAGGCGTGTCTGAACCTGGACTGCGTCCAGCAGAGGAGGAACCTCATCTACTCCCTTCCAACCAGCGGAGGGAAGACTCTGGTGGCGGAGATCCTGATCCTCAGGGAGCTGCTGTGCAGGAGGAAGGACTGCCTCCTCATCTTACCCTACATCTCCCTGGTTCAGGAGAAGGTGCTCCACCCCCCCACCCCCCCATGAGGGTCGCTCCGTCCGATGAACGCCATCAGCGGCAGCGTCTCTTCCCCCGTTCTGAAGTGGCGGCGTGTGCGTTTCAGGTGCGTGGACTGGCGAGCTTGGGCCTGGAGCTGGACTTCCTGGTGGAGGAGTACGCCGGCAGCAGGGGGCGGTTCCCCCCAGTGAGGAGGAGGAACAGGACGTCTCTGTACGTGGCCACCATAGAGAAGGCTCACAGCCTGGTCAACTCGCTGATCGAGACCGGCAGGCTGGAGAACCTGGGGCTGTTGGTGGTCGATGAGGTAGGACACGCCCCCTCGCCATTACAGCTGCGGCGTCTGAACCGACCCAGTTTCCTTCTTTAAAGGGCGGAGTTATAATAAACAAATATGTGCAGGTCGTAGTGAGGTGAAGGTGAGGGAACTCGGATGCAGACAGTCCTCCCGCTGAGCCTCCTCTGGGGGGTCAAACGTCTTCAGGATGTTGAGGTTCTGAAGGAGGTTCTGGTGGTTCTTGAAAGTCCTGTGTGGCTCTGCACTCACTAGAGTTCTGGATGAAGAGTAGGACGTAGGGTTGTGCCGATGGACGATGGTGATGCCACGCCCCCCCACGCTGCGAGTCGACACCATAAGCCGCAGTTTCATATTCAAAATATCTTGATGGGATCAACGGTCGGATTAGAATCCAACCGTGTTCATGGGATCAGAAAATGTTTTCAGATCAGATCAGGGCTCCAGACTAACTTTTTTCACTAGGAGCACTGTGGCCCCCAACTGAAAAGTTAGGGGCGCATACCATAAATCAACATTCTATCCAGATCTACTAATTTCCACTGTATTACGAATAAATACTTTAATAATAGATGCAGAAATTACAATGTGCTGTTTCTAATTCAGTGTCACATTTTATTCTGCACTTTTGAAGATGCAACAAGAAGGTAAACTGACAGCACTTCCCTTCCACGTTTAATGTATAAAAATACGGAGGGGGGGGGGCAGTCCAATTTACTGGTCGCACATGTGCGACTGGATGTAAAATTTAGTCGCAGTCTGGAGCCCTGTAGAACAAACGTTCACACGGTCACACTTTCAGTCAGAATAAATCATTCAGACATGTTCAGCAGGGTTTGACAAACAGGAAGAGGAAATGAGTCCCACAGTAAACAAACATTGCTGGATACATTTATGCAGCAGCTCCGTAATAAACGAGATGATCTTCTAAACGTGCTTTTATTAATGTTAGGGTGAAGCGCATGTTTGCTCATCATTTTCATTTGAATCCGTGTGGTCAGAGCTTTTTCTGTGGAAGAACGGAGCTGGAAGAAGCCAGGACTAAGAGAGGCTAACACACGCTAACAACATTTAGCCTTTGATGAACAAAGATTCAATCTGCATCCTGGCTGAACGTAAAGATGTGGAATAACATCAGCCTTTATTTTGTCGGGACACGACAGGAAACACAAATCCAGGTGATTGTTTGAACGGTTTCTAAGGACTGAGCCACATTTCTGCTTTGAGCTCACACGCCGCCCCAAAGCCGCTGAGTGAGCCGACGGTCCCAGCTCTGCCCTGACACCCGGTTCTACCGGGAGACCCGGTTCTACCGGGAGACCTGGTTCTCCTGAGTTCGGTAGCTCGTTCACCTAGAGCTGCATGGCAGATGGCAGTCCTAAGTCTCCCACACATATTACACACGTAACAAAGCATCCTCCCTTCCCCTCAAACACAAAGTCCGTCTGCTCAGAGACTCGGTTCTCCTGTCTGATCAGCTGCAGGAGCGACTTCTTCTTTCTATTTTGTTAGTCACTTCCCTCAGTTTGTACTGGATCGTCGTGGATGAGTCATTAGCTGGGAAATAAGATAAATGAAGTAATAAAGTAAAACAAAGAATAATAATTATATACGGAAAATTAAAAATACCCCCCCCCCCCCATGATATCATCGTCCACCCCGATGTTTTACTGCAAACATCGTCAACTGACAATTTAAGGGACATTGCCCAACCCTAGTAGGAAACCTGTGGGACACCAGCTAACGCTGGGATTGATTTGGAAGTCCAGGATCCACAGGACCACCTGGTGGTTCAGGTGAAACCGGGTTTGGTGGCAGAATGTTGAGGAGAAGTCGGCACTGCCTCTCCAGATATTTCTGAGGAGCATCTGTGCTGGACGTTAGGCGTCTCCTGGAGGGGGGGGGGGGGGGGTCGGTATCTGCTCCTCAGAGGCCTTCGGTTCCTCCACTCATTTATCCTTTGTTCCAGCTCCACATGCTGGGGGAGGGCAGCAGGGGGGCCGTGATGGAAATGACTGTGGCCAAAGTTCAGCACCTGAGCAGTGAGTGCCCCCCGTCAGCTGTTTGACCCCTCCCTGAATGAAAGCTCTGAAGCTGCCGTCTCTGCAGAAAACACTCAGGTCATCGGGATGAGCGCCACCCTGGGGAACATCCAGGACCTGCAGGCCTTTCTGCGAGCAGAACTCTACAGCAGCGACTTCAGACCCGTGAGTGACGGTTCTGTGCGGTTCTGTGCGATCTTGAGTGGCACCGGCTGGTTTTGAAGCCCCGCCTCCTCCCCAGGTGCAGCTGAAAGAGTTTGTCAAAGTGAATGACAGCATCTACGAGGTCGACCCCACGCAGGAAAGCGGCTTCAGGTTCTCGCGGCTGCTCCCTTTCAAGGTCAGGGACACCCCCCCCCCCCACCACCGGGTCAGCTGGACCCGGCTGGTTCTACAGAAACCTGAATGGAGGTGTCTCCTGCAGTATTCCAGCTCCATGCAGAAGACCGACCCCGACCACATCATCGCCCTGGTGACCGAGGTCATCCCCGCCCACTCCTGCCTGATCTTCTGTCCCACCAAGAAGAACTGTGAGAACGTCGCCGCCATGATCTGCAAGTACCTGAAGGGGTGAGTCCGCCGGTCTCCTCCTGCTGCTCTGCAGCTCTGCAGCTCCGCCCACCTCTGCTCGCTCTCATAGAGACTTCCTGCGCCATCGCGAGGCCGAGAAGTCCCGCCTCCTCCAGGACCTGCAGGACGGCGGCGGCGGCTCCATGTGTCCGGTGCTGCGGAGGACGGTGCCGTACGGCGTGGCGTACCACCACAGCGGCTTGACCACCGAGGAGAGGAGGCTGCTGGAGGAGGCGTTCTCTCACGGCGTGCTGTGCCTCCTCGGCTGCACCTCCACGCTGGCGGCAGGCATCAACCTGCCGGCCCGCAGGTGAGCTGCCCTTACCTGAGGCATGTGGGCGGGGTGAGGATCCGTCGCTCCTCATGAAACGTGAGCGAGTCACACGGAAACATTTCTGTCGGCCCTCCCATGTGTGTCTGAAGCCCCGCCCACATTCAGCTGCTGTAGATCAGGGAGAGACGACTGCATTAAGGTTATGAATGTTGGTGTACACTCACCAAGTGGCCCCGCCCCTTTGTGATGTCACCGTCCTGCAGGGTGATCCTGCGCTCGCCGTACGTCGCCACGGAGTTCCTGAAGAGGACCCAGTACAAGCAGATGGTGGGCCGGGCCGGCCGGGCCGGGATGGACTCTGTGGGGGAGAGCGTGCTCATCCTGCAGGAGAAGGACCGCAGCGCGGTAACGGCGCCCCCCCAGTGGCACTTTTCTAACGGAACGTAAAGCTGCTGTTGCGGACCTGACAGGAACCGGGACGGTTCTGTGGTTCTAGGCCAAGGTTCTGCTGTGTTCCCCCATGGAGAACTGCTACAGCAGGCTGCTGGAGGAGGACGCCAAAGGCCTGCTGACCCTCATCCTGTCCCTCATCGGCCTCAACGTTAGTAATCTGATTACTTTCCTCTTCTGCTGATGCAGCTGAGGTTCTGCTGCCGCTCTGGGATTGGCCGCTGTGGTTCTGATGCGTGTCTGCAGGTGGCGGCGTCGCTGCAGCAGCTGCAGGACTTCCTGCAGGGGACGCTGCTGTGCGTGCAGCAGCGGCGCCTCTGCACGGACGGCGGCCTGCAGGACGCGGTTCTGCGCTGCATCCACACGCTGTGCAGCAAAGACCTCATCACCGCCGCCGACCCCCACGCCGCCACGCTGCAGGTCACACGGCTGGGCAGAGCCGCCTACAAAGGTGGGTCCAGAACCGGACCGCCTCGCTGTTCGGGTCCTCAGGAGCAGCAGGATTCTGAGGCCAGAACATCGACAGCATCACCTCCTGACGGCCTGAAACACAGAACCTGCACCATCAGCCGTTACCATGGAGACGTTTCAGAGCACGTGCACTTAGGTTTGAAACAGTTGCAGAACTCCTGCTGGTTCTGAAGAACATCGGTGGAGACTGATGGCAGGACCGTGTTTGAAGATCCTGTGATCCAATCATCTGCAGATGCAGAGATCTGCAGAGATCTACAGAGATCTTTAGAGATCTAAAGCCCACAGAGTAGAAACTCTGCTAAATTTTCAAAATAAAAGCAGAGAGACTGAGAAGGAAGTGGGTAGGGGGCGCTGCTGAGCCTTTCTTTGGGTGGAACTGGATCATACAGTTAGGGGGGTCTGCAGAGGGGGGGCATGTTCCACCCTCTTTCCTAGAGGAAATTGAAGGATGTCAGACCGGGTGGGGGGTTGGTTTCTGCCACAGGGGGCGGGGCTCTTCTCAGCGGTGTGCGTGTCCTCAGGCGGCGTGGACCTGACCTTCTGCCACCTCCTCTACAAAGACCTGAGCGCGGGCCTGGAGGGGCTGCTGCTCAGCAGCTTCCTGCACCTGCTGTACCTGGTGACGCCGTACGAGCTGGTCCCGCAGTGCTCGCCCAACTGGATGATCTACCTCAGACAGGTGTGTCGCCGCAGCGCCTTTGGCGCTCTGCCCTCTGTGCCCGTCTGCTGAGCCGCTGCTCTCTGCCTTCAGTTCACCTCGCTGTCTGCGGCCGAGCAGAAGATGTCGGCCGCCATCGGCGTCCCCGAGAGCTTCGTGGCGAGAAAAGCGGCAGGACAGACGGTGAAGAAGGTGGGCTCTGCGCTTCCTCCGCTTTCATTTGAATGTTTGGCTTTGGGCCTGACCGAGGCTGTTTCAGGGCGTGGACGCGGCGCCGGCGCAGCGGCTGTACCTGGCTCTGGTGCTGCTCTGTCTGCTGAAGGAGACCAGCGTGTGGGGCGTGGCCGAGCGCTTCCAGCTGAGCCGCGGCTTCGTGCAGACGCTGCTCAGCTCCGCCGCCGCCTTCTGCTCCTGCGCTCTGCACTTCGCCGAGGTAAGCCTCTGGCAGGACCGAGACCGGACCTGAACCGGTCCGGGACCATCTGACCCGAAGCCGTCCTCCTCAGAGCTTCAAGTTTTTCCTTTTGGGAGAATTCAGGGGGGGGGGGGTCTCAAAGCAAACAGGCTGTGGACCGGTACCGGCCCGTGAGTCAGTTTCTGATCCGAAGACTCCGTCGGTTATCCTCGCCAAAATCAAATCCTCCTCGCCGCTTTGACCTGGAGAAAGCGGCAGAACGTCTTCCTGCACGCGTGTTGGTCACCAGGGTTCTGGTCCGGTTCTGTGTGCTTCAGGAGCTGGAGGAGCTGTGGCCGTTCCGCTCCCTGCTGGCGGCGCTGACTCAGCGGCTGACGTACTGCGTGAAGGCGGAGCTGGTTCCCCTGATGGAGGTGGCAGGAGTCATGGAGGTGTGCAGGTGATTGTGGAGGAGCTGCTCCTTCGTCTCCATCTCAGACCTTCATTCTGCTCCCCCCTCCAGGCCAGAGCCAAGCAGCTGTACAGCGCCGGCTACAGGACGCTGACCCACCTGGCCAACGCCGACCCGGCTGTTCTCAGCAGAACCGTAGAGAACCTGTACACCAAGCAGGCCGCCATGATGGTGGCCTCCGCCAAAGTAAGAGTTCAGGGCTGTTCCCCACTTTTTCTACAATCCCTCCATACTTCAGGTTGGCCCTTTCAGAATAAAAGCATCATCTGGGTTTCATTTCTGATCCTGATAGATGATTGGAGGATTTTTCCATCCTAAACAGCATCTTTTCACTTTTTAAACGTATAAAGCCACACCTCACTGAATCGGCAAACCATCAGCTCAGTGCCTGCTGGTCGCTGAAACGATGGACCCTGAAATCCGTACAGACCGGGAAAGTGGGCTGATCCACACATACGGTCCTGAAGGGAGGGGTTGGGGTTCCTCAGGGTGGGATTCTAGGACCTCTGTCTGAGCACGCTCCGTCTGGGTCAGATCCTCCAGACCCATGATGTTTAGATCAAAGGTTAGTACCCTGCAGTCACGTTTCCATGGAGACGTGTCAGCCTGATGTCTCCATGGAGACGCCCAACTGTCACTCTGTCCCGAAGAATTTGAGGGTTTGTTTTCCAGATGCTCCTGAGTGAGAAAGCTGCAGCTCTGCAGGAGGAAGTGGACGAGCTGTTGGCGCTGCCGGCCGACCTGCCGCTCCCCGACCCGCCGCGGTCCCAGCCGTGACCGACCCGCCGCGGTCCCAGCCGTGACCGACCCGCCGCGGTCCGACCCGCCGCGGTCCCAGCCGTGACCGACCCGCCGCGGTCCCAGCCGTGACCGACCCTCCGCGGTCCCAGCCGAGACCGACCCGCCGCAGTCCCAGCCGTGACCGACCCGCTGCGGTCCGACCCGCCGGGGTCCAACCGGTCCCAGCCGCTTCCAGCCACACCCACAAGCTTCCTGCACCACCTTCTACGGTGATGCTCAACACTCACCAGTGGACTTCAGATGGGGGGGTTCACCTGGATTCTTCCTGGGGGGTCCCCCTAAAAATCATTTCTACTCTGCGGCGTGGCAGGAATGTCAAAACTTCAATAAATAATTCAGATTTTTAGTTCAGCTTCTCTAACGTGTCATTTTTCCTGAACAACTTTTCAGTTTTCCACATTTTCAAAAATAAATCAGTGTTTAATTTTTAACATTTTCTTAGTTTTACTGCATATTTTCTGTTGTATAACTGTAATTTTGATGTATTCTTTTAACGTTTTAATCACTTTTTGTTCAAATTCAAAATATTCAATTTCATATATTTAGCATGAAGTCTTCTCATTGGGCTTCATAGGGTGAACATCAATCATAAAGATGATGAATACATAAAATTTACAGACTAATCTAAACCTTAGAACCTCCTTTCTAGATTTTCAAAATATTTTCTTAAACTTTATTTTTCAAATATTCATATTTTCTGTTTTTAGTTATTCATTATACATTACATTACTGTTTAAGCTTTTTCGTTTTTATCTCGTATTTAATATTTATGTTATTGATATAAATAATCCATATACAAACACATTAATACATTACATGTACAGTATATCTAATATTTTTAGATGTGTTTATTGTTTTATTTTGAAAATCCTGACATTTCTTCAGATTTAATGAACTATCTGAAGTCGGTTCCCCTCTGGCATCATAATCTCATAGTTTGTAGTTTCTGATTCGGTCCCCGGTTCCTGACAGTTCCGGTTCGGTGTGTGGGGGTGGGGGGCAGGAAGTGTCAGGCTCCGTCATGAAGTCGCTCCTGCTGCTCCTCTCCGTCCTCTCCCTCCGGACCCACGGGGCCCGCTCCTCCTATGGCAGCTCTCCGGACCGGGTTCCGGTTCTGGACCTGCATCTGGACCTGTCCTCCGCGCTCCACCGGCTGGACCCGCGCTTCCTGTCCGTCACCATCGACGCGAGCCTGGCGGCGGAGGAGCGCTCCATGCTGCTGCTCAGGTAAACCCGCAGCCGGTTCGAGCCACCAGAGCCGGGTTCACTTCGGAGTCTGGTTCCGAGCCCAGATATGATGTTGATGTGAAAGAGAAGGAAGAAATGTGAACATCTGTCCTAACTTCTGCCGCGTGAGCAGGAAGGCGCGCGCGCGCATGGAAGTCTGAACACCTTCTCAGGTCAATGAGTCTGAAGGTTTCTGTTTGGGTTTAAACAGTTCGGATGGTTCTGGTTGAAGAGCTGCTACAGGTTGAAGGAACATCAGTCACATTTAAACTCCTGCAGATTGAAGTGGAAGAAACTTTATTAGAATTCCATAATTTACAAAATATTCAACCTTTTAAGTCCAGTTCGAAACTTTAATCGTGATCAGTAAGCAAACGTCAGACTGGAAGCTGATGACGTCAGCATGTGTTCCTGGAAGAGCCAGAATTATGAAAATCCTGTTTCTAACATGGAGGACAAAGAAGGTTCAGATAAAAACTGACTTTTCTGAGTATATCTTTATTCAAATCTTTAATGTGGAACAGATGAAAATCCTGACACATTTGTTTGTTTGTGTCTAACATGGAATAAAAAAGTGTTCAACGGAAACATCTGCTGATAACTGCAGACAAACACGTCTGAAATGGAGACGGAAGGTGAAGCTCGTTTCAGCGAATCACCTGTGACAGCAACACTATCAATATGATCAATATCAACCACTTATTATTATTACAACATGGTACCAGCAGGTGGTGCGTTTAGGGGGAACAGGTGGTGCGTTTAGGAGCAGCGGGTGGTGCGTTTAGGGAACCAGGTAATGCGTTTAATGCAGCAGGTAGTGCGTTTAAGTTTCCAGCGGGTGATGCGTTTAGGGCAACAGGTAGTGCGTTGAGGGCCTTGGTAATGCGTTTGAAGTGCAGCAGGTGGTACGTTTAGGTTCAACCCAGGTGTTGCGTTTGAAACTGGCAGGTGTTGCGTTTAGAGAGCAGGTGGTGCGTTTAGAAACAGGTAGTGCGTTTAGGTTCGGCAGGTAAGTGCGATTTAGGTTCAGCAGGTGGTGCGTTTAGAAGGAGCAGCCGGGTAGTGCGTTTAGGATTCAGCAGGTGGCGTGCGTTTGAAACGGTGGTGCGTTTAAAACGGCGGGTGGTGCGTTTGAGAAACTGGTGGTGAATTTAAACAGCCCGGTAGTGCGTTTGAAGTTCAGCAGGTAGATGCGTTTAGGAGCAGCGGGTAGTGCGTTAGGTTCAGCAGGTAGTGCGTTTGAACAGCGGGTAGTGCGTTCCGATTCAGCAGGTAGTGCGTTTAGAAACCAGGTAGTGCGTTGAAACGAGTGGTGTTGAAACAGCGGGTAGTGCGTTTAGGTTCAACAGGCGAGTGCGTTTAAGGCAGCGGGTAGTGCGTTGAGTTCCCAGCAGGTAGTGCGTTTGAGGGTAGTGCGTTTAGAACAGCAGGTGGTGCGTTAGGAGCAGCGGGTGGTGCGTTTAGGTTCAGCAGGTGGTGCGTTTAGGAGCAGCGGGTGGTGCGTTTAGGGGGAGCAGGTGGTGCGTTTAGAAGCAGCAGGTGGTGCGTTTAGGCTGCAGCAGGTGGTGCGTTTAGAAGCAGCGGGTGGTGCGTTTAGGGGCAGCAGGTGGTGTGCTTAGGGGCAGCAGGTGGTGCGTTTAGGGGCAGCAGGTGGTGCGTTTAGGAGCAGCGGGTGGTGCGTTTAGGAGCAGCGGGTGGTGCGTTTAGGTTCAGCAGGTGGTGCGTTTAGGGGCAGCGGGTGGTGCGTTTAGGAGCAGCGGGTGGTGCGTTTAGGAGCAGCGGGTGGTGCGTTTAGGTTCAGCAGGTGGTGCGTTTAGGAGCAGCGGGTGGTGCGTTTAGGTTCAGCAGGTGGTGCATTTAGGGGCCTGCGCTGCAGTCAGACTTGTGGTTTTTCTCTCCAGGACTCAGAAGATCAGGACTTTGGCCAAAGCTCTGAGTCCGGCTTTCCTGAGGTTTGGGGGGACGCGGCAGGACTTCATGGTTTTTGACCCTAAAGGCGGCCAGCAGCCGACTGCGGCGCCGTCTGCAGGTACACAGTCCTGTTCTGCAGAGCTGCAGCCGCAGAACCAGCAGCTGACGTCTCGTCTTGTCTGCAGAGGAGGCCTGCAGCGCCGTGCAGCTTCCCGCTTTGCTGGAAGGAGACCTGAAGCAGAACTGGACCCAGCAGCTGCTGGTCCTGCAGAAAGAGGAGAACCAGGGGAGGTACCGCCGGACCCAGTTCACAGGTGGGTCCTGCTGGTCCGGCAGGCGTCCCCACAGAGCTCCCCCCTGACCGCGGTTCTGTTTCCAAGCCAGAACTCACCGTGGACCAGCTGCAGTCCTTCAGCAGCTGCTGCGGCCTGGACCTGGTCTTTGGCCTCAACGCTCTGCTCCGGACGGCCCAGAACCGCTGGAACAGCAGCAACGCCGCTTCGCTGCTGCGCTACTGCGAGTCGCGCCGCTACCGCATGTCCTGGGAGCTGGGAAACGGTGAGCAGCGCCGGTCTGCGGGCCGATCCTCCTCTAGACATCCATCCACAAATCTGACTGAACACAGAAAGAAAACTAGATTAAAGCATCAAGAAATGTTTCTGAATATTAAAGTTAAAACAGAAAATCCATAAAAACAAGAAATAAAAGAAAAAATCTACAGTAAACATTTAGGACACAAATGCCATAAAAAGCCATTAAATAATTATAAAAGTTCACATTTACTTTGAATTAATTCAATCGTTAATTTTATTGTAAGGTTTCTGAGAACTGATGAACCAAAACTTAAACATTGAAGGTTTTTCTTTGGTCACTGAAGACATTTTAATTCAACATTTAAAGACATAATTCGGTTTGAATAAACAAACAAACATTCAAACCGGCTCTGATGGGGAACCTCCGCCGTCATGTGACCATCGGAGGGTCAGCTGGGTATGACCTCGGGCCTGAAGAGGTTAAATGTCCACCTCTCATGCCGCCGTTCTGCGGGGCAGGAAGTGATGTCACTGCCTCGCCGCTGTGTCCTCAGAGCCAAACAGCTTCGAGAAGAAGGCGGGGATCCGGGTGGACGGCGGTCAGCTGGGCCGGGACTTCACCCGCCTCAGGAAGATGATGTCCGAGTCCAGCCTGTACCGGGACGCTGGACTGTTTGGGCCGGACGTGGGTCAGCCGCGGGACCACCGGGCCGACATCCTGGGGGGGTGAGAACGTGGAACCTGACAAAGTCAGTTCTCCGGTTCAGTTCTAAAGGTTTTGTTTGCTGCGTTCAGGGACTTTCGGGAAAATGGGACTGTTGTTGTAGAAAGACATCAGTGGCTTTGTCCCCCTGAAAGGTGGGGGCTGCTGTGACGCTGCAGAGCATGGCGGGGGGGTTATCATCATAGGTTCTGACTCCATTTTCCTGTTGTGTTTGCAGCTTCCTGCAGAGCGGAGGGGGGGCCATCGACGCCTGCACCTGGCATCAGTGAGTCTGCCTGAGAAATCCTAAGGTTTTGATCATAAAAATCCATTTCTGGTTTTTATTCTGTTTGATCCGTTTAAAATGTTTCAAAGCTGAAACTGTTAGCAGACAAATCCTGACTGAGACCAGCAGAGGCTCCAGAACGTAACCCTGAGGACCTCCGTCTGCTCTCCTAGTTACTACGTGGACGGCAGAGCGGCTTCTCTGGAGGATTTTCTGGACCCCACGGTTCTGGACTCGTTGGCCGTGAAGACGAGTGAAGTTCTGGAGGTGGTTCCACGCCGACAGTTCTTTTCTAGTTGGGGGGAGCGCCGTGTTTCAGAGTTTTTGCTCCTCCTCCACAGACGGTGAAAAGGGCGTCTCCAGGGACGCCGGTGTGGCTCGGAGAGACCAGCTCGGCGTTCGGGGGCGGAGCCTCAGGGCTGTCGGACTCCTTCGTTGCAGGATTCATGTGAGTGCAGGGGGAGGGGGACGGGTTCAAAGGTCAGCTGGGATGCTCTAAACAGACGTTTGTCAGACAGCACTTACTCTGAGTGGTTAATTGAGTTTGGTGATTACCCAGAATTCCCGGTCTCATGACCAGCGTCAGAACAGAGCTGCACTGTTGCTGGAGTGAAAACTCTGAACCGCTTCAGGATGCAGATCTGACTGAACTGGATCTGGACCTTCTCGCTCTGGTCTGCATCTCTCTGCAGGTGGCTGGACAAACTGGGCCTGGCTGCCAGAATGGGCCTGGACGTGGTGATGAGGCAGGTTCTGGTCGGTGCCGGGAGTTACCACCTGCTGGACGATGACCTCAATCCACTTCCTGTAAGACTTCCTGTTTGGGGTGGAGGGGTGTGTTTGTCGAGGCTGCAGCTCAGCTGAAGGTCATGCAGCGTCAGTCACCACTTCACCTCGGAGTCAGACTCTGATTTAAGCTGAGCTCTAACCCCGGGTCAAAGGGGGAGGAGTCTCTAATCCTCCTAGACAACCTGCTGCAGCGAACGCAGGAAGACTGCGGATCAGAACCACTTCACCCAAAACTCCAGAGTTCAACCCGGAAGTTGGCTCGTGATTTCAAGTTAAGAGGAAAACTAGGAAGAAAAGTAGTTGATGAGGAATGGATGATGGATGGATGGATGATTGATGGATGAATGGACGGATGATTGATGGATGAATGGATGATTGATAGTTGATGGATGATTGATGGATGGATGCATGATTGATGGATGGATGATTGATGGATGGATGGATGATGGATGGATGATGGATGGATGATGGATGCGGGACAGACCAACTTGTCTGGGGCGTGTCTTGCAGCGCCGTCCTCTGCTGCCCCCTTGTGGACAGACGTGTGTTTTCTTTCAGGATTACTGGCTGTCGGTTCTTCACAAGAGGCTGGTT
Source organism: Oryzias sinensis (assembly GCA_037389245.1). Taxonomy (NCBI): domain Eukaryota; kingdom Metazoa; phylum Chordata; class Actinopteri; order Beloniformes; family Adrianichthyidae; genus Oryzias; species Oryzias sinensis. The sequence continues at coordinate 222,175 of CM074502.1, forward strand.
GGACCAGAGGTTCTGAACGTTGAAGCGGTCTCTGGTGCTGGAGGTGGTCGGCGGGTCCGGTCGTACCTGCACTGCGCCAACAGGAGGAGGTAACAGCGGACGCAGATGAAGACTCTGAGCTTCACAGGAAGTTGTCAGGATGAGACGAAGACGCGTTCCGGTTTGTCCTAAACGTCTGAGTTTGTCCATGAAGAGTGTTTCTGATGTAACTGACGAAGAGGCGGAGCTTAAACCAGAGCGTCTCCGGGTCCGAGCCCATGGCGCCGCTCGTGAAGCACCGTCTGAAAGTGGGGGAGGGGCTCTCAGCTTCCTGCTGTTTGTGTGTCTGCAGCTACAGAGACGGCGCCGTGGTTCTGATGTCCATGAACCTGAGCCCGAGGCCCGTCAGGATGCGGGTTCCGGTGTCCAACAGCACGGTGGAGACGTTCGTTCTTCAGTCCGATCGTCCCGGGATGGACGGCCTCCGGTCCAGGTGCCTCTGCTGCAGCCGTTTTTGTCTGACAGTGAACTGTGCACGTGAACTGTGCACGTGGTAGGGTGTGTTGGAGACAAAGCCCCGGCGTTCTGAGCGGCGGCATCATTTGTTGGATCCTGGAGGCCAGAATGGGCTGCAGCTCAGAAAGCCTTTCAACTTTTCTGCTCAGAGCGCTGACGCCTGCGTTTTCACGCAGACACAAATGCATCTCTGCAGCTGCAGCTGCTAAAGCGTCTGCAGACTTGAAAGGCCGTTTCACGGACGGCTTGGCTCATTGTTCAGAGTATTCTTGTCCCTGAATGCAGCTGACTGTCCATCATGAAGCTTCACAGCTGTTTTCTTATCAAACAGACCTCAACAGGATTCCTTATTAGTGTTTTTCTTACTACCTCTTGGCTGCAGTTCTGCTGTCCACCACCAGATGGCAGCAGCTCCCGTCCGTATCTCTGAAGGGAGCAGCGACATCTGCTGGTCGGGTTTCAGACTGCAGTGCAGCTGTGTGTGATTGAGCAGTTTGGGTCCATGTTCGTGCAGAAACCTGAGCAAGGTTTCCATCATCTTCATCAAGACAGAGCCGCAGAACCCAAATGACCAGGTTCTGGTTCTGTGTGCCCCCCCGTAACTCCTGTGTTTCCTGAAGGTCTGTGAAGCTGAACGGAGTTCTGCTGGAGATGGTGGACGATGAAACTCTTCCTCAGCTCGCCGGGGTTCCTCTGCCTCCGTCAGACCACCTGCAGCTTCCTGCCTTCTCCCTGGCCTTCTTTGTGTTCACGGACGCCGGGGCAGCGGCCTGTCGCTGACCCGTACGGCCTCAGGTGGGACTCTGATGTCCTGAAAACGTCACGGAAGTGTTTGATGTGTTAACGGAAATAAAGAATGGAAAACGTCTGAAAAGTTCATTTGGACTGTTTTTAGGCAGAAGACGTTTCCTCTCAAATAAATCCAGGTGACTTTTTCAAAAAGGTTGTCTGCTGTGGAACCGTCCCGGATGGACGAATCTTCAGAAATGTCAAAGGAAAAAAAAAGGTTTTCAGCCAAACAGGCGACTTTTTACCAAGTCTAAATTCTGAAGCTGCTGCACTTTTATTGTGAAAATCCTCCATCTTACTGCTGCAGATCAGGTGAGTCTTTGTGGTGTTTGGTTGGTCTTAACCCCCCCTATTTGTAAAAGGCATCGAAGAAAATGATCTAGAAGGTCATGAGGGAAGAGAGGAGGACGGTTGTTCCATCGTCTCCTTCTGAAAAACGTCTTCATCTCTGCAAACATCTGCAGAGGAACCCGCTTCCCTTTGGAGCACGGAAAGGTGTGCACAGGTAACTTCCTGTGACAACCTGCTGATAATGATTTGGACACGGAACTGAACCAGAGGATCTTCTGGGGTTTGTGGTCAGAACAACCAGACATCTGAAGATGAAGGAGGAGCTGCTCAGGTGATTCCCTGGCTCCGCCTCCTTTGACCTTTTCAAGAAGCTGGAGGAGAAAGAGGCGAAGACCTGAATTCTGTCATCAGGTAAAGAGCAGGCGTGTTGGTCCAAACGGCAAACGTTTAGCATGGAAACCCCCCCCCCCCTTTTGTTGTGTTTTTTGTGTGACTGCGGTTGTCATGGAGGCAACGCAGCGACGGGAGGAGGCGTGGCCTTGGGCGCTCCTGGATGAGGCAGGAGAGGGGATGGGTGGGAGAGGAAAAAGGAGGGCTGCTGGGCCGTCATATGTGCGCTCTCTGAGTTTGGAATGAGGAAGTGTTTGTGCCGAACCAACAGTTTGATCCAAGCAAAGAAATAAACGGCTTCTAGTCTGTTCCAGAGCATCGGTGTCCCGCTTGATTAGTTACCGTTTGCGTCCCGACCGGAAATAACGAAGCCTGAGGCTGAAAGGTAACAGCTGATGGGGCTCCAGCTGACCTCTAACCGCAAAATCAGCAAAAAAGCACCTTAATAAGTCATGTGATCTCAGTTGGTGGTCTCCTGAGTTGACGTCACTGACGTACGACTCGCATTCACTGGGGAATATCCGATCTGTCTGCTTACATGGCACACTCAAATGCACGTATCCGATTCATTTCCGATTTATTTCCACATATGAGAGAGGCCTGAATCCAATCTGAGAAAAACGGAATCCATGCGCTTTTGTCTTGCTTACACGTTCACCGGTCAAATCGGAAAAAATCAGAATTGGGTCACTTGAACCACGCAGTGTAAATGTGGTCTTAGTCTTCTTCCTGGAAGCTGCTGAACGTTTCCTCCAGGAAACAGACTCAGAGAGAATCCAGGTTGGTGAACCTCTCCTGACCTCTGTGTCTGACCTCTGTGTCTGACCTCTGTGTCTGACCTCTGTGTCTGACCTCTGTGTCTGACCTCTGGCTGACAAGCAGCAGTTGTTTAGATCTCAGTGTGAGGCCTTCAGTCACGCTCCGGAGGATAAAGAGGACCCCAGAGAACTGGACCAGCCCTTCAGAACCCTGGACTTTGTTCTGATGATGTCATGTGACACACTGAGAAGAAAAGCTGCAGAAGACGTCTGGATGACCTCGGAAGGGCCAAACATCTGAAAACTCAAATGTTGCGTTCCTGCAGCTCGAATAGCAACCACCAGAGGGAGCTGGACCCCACCGCGGGTCTGTATGGTCCAGTCCATCAGAACCAGAACCACGACTCCATTTAAAACGTCAAAGTAAAAATTAAAAATGAGTACAACAAACATTTATTCATCGTAACTTTTAATCCAACACACAGAAACAATGCAAACTGCTTGTGATTCTACATGTAAAATAGATTTTAAAATATGAATTTCCATATTATTTGCATAACAAATATTCTGGTCTGAAATAGATTTGGAAATGCGTGTCTAAAAGGAGAACTGAACCACATCCTCCGTGAACTTGGTTAGAAAACCTTTTCACCTCCAGATTTTGATGAAAACCTTTCTGAAATCCTTTTCTCCTCTGATTCCGTTTCACATTCAGACTCTGAACCGCTTCGCTTTGCGTGACTCTGCGGGCTTTGGAGCGGAGCAACGGAAACCACATCCTGGACTGGAACCGGCTCTCTGATTGGTCAGGAGGCTGCGCATGCGCCTGTTGCGACGCTGTCTGAACTGGTGGTGTCGCGCAGAGTTGTGCTCCCCAAAATGAGCCGATGCCCCACGCAGAGATCACGGTGGTCCTGAAGGCTTTGGCGCATTTCTGCGATTCCTCCTGGAAACAGGAATGCCATTCATTTAATATCATATAATCTATACATGCATTTCTCCATCCCGCCTGTTTTCCATATGTGCAGAAAAATACGTTTTCTACAGTTTCTGTGTAACAAAACTGAGAAAAAATACATTTTTAAAGTGTTTTGTTGTATCTTACAATCTCGCGCCGCTTGTGTTTTTTTTTTTTTTGGACCCCGCAGCAGCTCACGAAAAGATGCGGAAGCGTCGAACCGCAACACTACATTACCCACAACCACCTGCTCCGAATCATGTTGTAGGAAATCCGCTTGCGGCGGATTATTGTAATCCGACAGCGGGTCTGAGCGGCACATCGGATCACCATTAGAGACAGACACGAATCCGAAAGGCAGCGGCCCGAAACAGATGCGCGGCGCCCGATACTAACGGGATCAAGGCGGGCTATGATCTGAGGCGCGGCGCGGCGCGCGTGCTGGAGCCTGACGTCGGCGCTCTCCGGGCCGCTTCCTTCTCCATCGATTCAGCCCGTTTAAAGTGACGGTGGCTCGGGATTCCCGCTCCGCGTAGCACGGCGCTGGGCACCGCTCGCTTCTGCCGGACGAGAACACCCCCGTACCGCCCCGGTCCGGGTTTTGGTCCGGGTCCGCCTGGAAGCCGAGCCCGGGCGTGTTCTTTGCTGCCGCGAGCCGCGCCGTGAGCTCGCGCGGCTAGCCCGCTCCAGCTAGCCTGCTAGCTAGTTCGAAATTTAGAGTTTGGTTCGGAACCCAGTTCCAGTTCGGGCCGCTGCTCGCGAAGCGGGAAGATGTCGGCTAAAGACCAGAACAAGCTGTCCACCGTAGAAAGACCCATTAAAGGTGAGTTCCTGTCGGTTTTGACATTTTTCTGCGGGAGCAGGAAGTCAGCGGGGCTAACTGCGGGCTAAGTGCGGGACAGCGGACTCTCGGGTCCCGCAGACGGACGGTTCACTCTGCCGGTCCGGCAGGTTGGCTGACCGAAACGGTACCCGGACAGCTGCCTTTTGGTCCGGGGGGTGGGGGGTGGTGTGGGTCATGTATGTCGCCGACTGGAAGCTGAGCTCCAGGACAGGCGGGCTCAGGGGGAGAGCCGGTACCGGATTCGGTACCGGCTCTTATGTACCGCATTCTTTCAGGGAGCAGGTCGAGTCCCGGGCTCGTTCCTGAACAGACGGTTCCGGACGTGCGGGTCCAGAGTTCTGCCGCACGCGTGGTGAGGGCGTGGTGTTTGGGTGTTGACAGGTCGGGCGTCTGCGTTTGATGGGTTTAGCGGGTTAGAGAGGCTTATCTGCGGGAGAGCGCCGCGGCATTAAAGCTGCATCCCTCCGGAGGTCATGGACCGCCCGGCGTGACCGGCTCACCTGTGCAGGACTGTGCTGCTGCTGCTCCACCTGTTTCCATGACAACCGCGCCGGGGGGGGGGGGGGGGCGTTCAGCGAACCCGTACAGGTGAGGCGGGGCACACCTGCCCAGACCTGCAGGGTTTCTAGTAAACCTTTGGATGCACAAGCGGTTCTCCTGAGCCTCAGAACGTCCCACGTTCTGGTCGTGTTTGGGTTCTAAATCTCCATCAGGTGGAGGGGTGGAGGTCGGACCATGACACCGTGGTCTGTCATGGCGCTCTCTGGAGGTCTTGGTTCACGTTGGCGGCTGTCTGGTTTAGGAGCTGATGATGATGATGATGATGATGAGTGACGGCGGGATCTCCCAGAATGCCTCTGGCCTCTGACTGTGGCTGTGGATCAGTGACTGATCTGTTCTGGCAGCTTCACGATGGTCATCAGTCATGAGTGACGGAGTTGAGCCTGAGGACGGGCGGGCCGGAGCGGGTCTGGGTCATCGGGCCAGCGGTGAGAGAGATGCCGCTCAGCAGCGAGCCCAACATCGGGACCACACCCCCCAGTGTGAAAGTCAGACAGCCTGTAGGGTGAAGCTGCTGGGGGGGGATATAAACCATGAATTATGAAACTTGTCATTAGTCTAAATAATGCAGCGAGTGTTTTAACGTTCTTAGAAAACTGCAAACCAGGAACGGATGAATGAATCGCCTTCATTGTCATTTTATCTGCTCAGGAGAAGGGGGGGGGGGGGCCTGTATGTTGATGCTAAAACTGGATAAACATTTGGCCCAAGTGGGACGGGCCAGAAACACAGAACCCAGAGCTGCATCTGCCGTTGACTGCAGGGTATCCATGCATGCTGCCGTCTGCACGCTCTGCATGCTGCCGTCTGCGCGCTCTGCATGCATGTGTCTGCGCGCTCTGCATACATGTGTCTGCGCGCTCTGCATGCATGTGTCTGCGCGCTCTGCATGCTGGCATCTGCGCGCTCTGCATGCATGTGTCTGCACGCCTCAGCACATCTGAACGTCCGTGGCAGCGTAAAGACCAAACACGACACCTCTCAGAAGACGAGTCTGAACAAAGTCCTGGAGACCAGAAACTATGACGCTTCTGAACACGAGGAAACGTTTGACTCGCACTTTAACGGGCACGGCGGCAAAAGCTCATGGTATGGGCTTTTGCTACTCCAAAGGAGTAGAGGTGGTGGAGGTCCTTTGTAAGGAAACTGGACCTGTGGGTCCAGAAGAAGACTGACATGCAGACGAGCTGCAGTGCTCTGGGGAAAGTCTGACGGTTCCTGAGGCGGAGCTGCAGAGCTCAGCAGGAAGTGGATCTCCTTCAGAACCACTACCGGGTCAGACTGGACAGCAGCTGGATTTAGCTTTAGCTGTTCTACTCAGAACCTGTGATGATCAGAAGTTCATCTGGATCGAGTCCGTCGGTGTGAAGTTACTTAGTGACTCAGTTGATCATCAATAAGAGCATATTTGATGCTCCGCCCACTTTATGTCGACACTTTTTCAGAACCAGTGCCTTTGCCCTCAGCTGCGTCTGTCAGGAGGTTTCATGTTCGTGGCGTTAGGAGACTGCAGTGAACATCATGGTGATCTCTCTCCTCTGGACCTCCATTCATTTTTCTATCACTCTCTGGGGAGGGGGGTTCTATCTTGGTTCTGGTCTTGTTGCCCACCTGGTTTCAGTCTGAGTTCTTCCTCCTCCCTGTCAGAGGCTGGAGAACCCTCCTCCTCCTCTGCTGCAGAGATGGTACCATCTGAATGTGACCTGGTTTGGTTTCAGCTAAAGTGGATCACTCGGCTAGCGCTGCTCATGGGGGGGGGGGGTTCTGGTTCTGACCTGATTAAGTTTTGTGAAGGAACAGAGTCTGATAGCGACACCCCCCTCCCCCCGAAACACCTGCAGAGATGTCAGGCTCCTCCCACAGGTGTCAGCGTCACGCAGGTTGAAGAAGCTCCTCAGGAAACAGCTGTTTGCTCCGTGGAGGTGTGTCTCTGGACACACATGCACGTACGGACATGCACGGACGGACATGCACGGACGCGCACATGCACGGACGCGCACATGCACGGATGCGCACATGCACGGACAGACATGGACGGACGCGCACATACACGCACATGCACGTACGCACATGCACGTACACGCACATGCACGTACACGCACATGCACGGACGCATGTACAAATAGGCTGTTTTCCTTAGGTTTCCAGGGAAAGGTTAAGGGAAAATCTGTCTGACTGTCAGAAATGTCTGCAGACGTTTTTCAAACTGCCAAAGTAGTTGGTGTGTGAGGGGGGGGTCCTGCCCCAGAGGGAGGGGGAGCGGCATGTTTGTTCATGCAGGTTGAAAGCCTGAGTCAGTGGGAGCTTTGGGTTCCTGCTGGGCCAGTTTGGGGAGGAGGAGGAGGAGCTGCTGGTATTTCCTCCAGGGCACAGCTCCCCCCATTATACAGGGAGGAAGAGTTGGTGTTAGCCATTGTGACTCCGCCCCCCTGGCATTCCAAACAGGAAGGACCAGCAAAATCCCATAGACGTCTATAGAGAAATAAAGTAGCGTGTGCCGCTGTCTGTACAGTGACTCTGTTCCTGCTGGGACTGAGGGGCTCCTCATGGGGGGGGGGGGTCCATGCAGTTGACCAGTTTGGGCTTCAGTGTCTTGCCCAACGACATGTGACTGTTGGAAATTGAACCACCAACCTTTCCGTTGTCAAAAAGCTGCTTGCTGGTTTGTGTCATGCTGTTCCCCCCCCTCATCAGAGCTGCTGCTGTTTCCCTGTCTTTAGCGGTGCCGTACCCCCCCGGCACCCGCCTGTCCGTCAAAGACCTGTATGTGGACGGGAGGCCCAGCCTGGAGGTGCTGAAGGCCCACCTGGTGAAGGAGGGGCGCCTGGAGGAGGAGACGGCCCTGCGGATCATCAACGAGGGGGGGGCCATCCTGCGGCAGGAGAAGTGCATGCTGGAGGTGGAGGCTCCCATCACAGGTGACCCTCATCGCCCCCACCTGCACAGCCATGTGGTTTAAATAAAGTTGGGATTTTTCAAACGGTGGAAATGACATCATTGAAGTTTAGATGTTTTTTTCCTCTGGGACGGTAAACGTCTTCAACTTAAAAAAAAAACTAACAAACTGCAGATGAGCCTGTTAGACTTTTCTAATATTCTTTATCTTTGATTTTAAATCTTTATGCGTCCAGAAAAGACTAAGAAAAAATCTTCTTTTCAACTGTGGTTTGGCAAAAGGGAAGATTATTAGAGTTTATTACCTCCAGAAGAAACAAATCTGTAGGATTATGGAGACCTGCAGATAATCGCTCTGCACCTTTAGGCTCCGCCTCCAACAAGGTGTGTTTGTGGACTCCTGCACCTCAGTTTTCTCAGAACCGGAACAGAGACGCCTTTCTGGAGAGAGTGAAACATGGATCCTGATGGGACCTGTGGGGTCCTCCTCTGGGGTCCTCCCGTGGGGTCCTCCTCTGGGGTTCTCCTCTGGGGTTCTCCTCTGGGGTTCTCCTCTGGGGTCCTCCTCTGGGGTTCTCCTCTGGGGTCCTCCTCTGGGGTTCTCCTCTGGGGTTCTCCTGTGGGGTTCTCCTCTGGGGTCCTCCTCTGGGGTTCTCCTCTGGGGTTCACCTCTGGGGTTCTACTCTGGGGTTCTCCTCAGCTGCTGATCTCCTGTCTGTGTTTCAGTGTGTGGAGATGTTCACGGGCAGTTCTTCGATCTGATGAAGCTTTTTGAGGTGGGGGGCTCCCCCAGCAACACCCGCTACCTGTTCCTGGGAGACTACGTGGATCGGGGCTACTTCAGCATCGAGGTGAGCTTCCTCTGCAGGTGTTCTCACCTGGAGCAGGACCTCCTGTCAGGTGTCTGTCTCCCCGTCAGTCTCATCCTCTGCTGGGGGGTTTCGGGGAGGGGTCTTCATCAGATGGCGTTCCTGAGCGTCAAACCTCTCAGACTGAGCGTCCGGCTCGTGCACAGACGTTCTGCTGGTTCCTCTGATTAGATCAGTTCCTCAAAATAACAGCGGCTGAACGTGAGAAGCTGCTTCCTGCCGCTGCAGACCGACGTTCTTCTGTCCTGCTGCTGGTCGGGTTCTGAAGGTCTGCTCCTCTGTGACCCGTTTGACCCATTGGGGGGGTCAAAAACCCGTCCACAGGAGGCGCTCCTCAAGTTTTTAGTGTCTTCTGACCTTCAGACGCCGGCGGTTCTGGTTGATGCATCAGTGAGGATCGTTCCCAGTAGATCAATAATCACATCAGATAAATCCCAGCCCAATTAAACGATTACTGTCAGCCCGCACTGACCTGGAAACAGCTCAGAGGAAGAACCTGTGCCCTCAGTACGGTCTGCCAGGCTGGAGCTCTTACCTGGGAGCTGCAGCTTTGCTTTGGAGCTTGAAGGTTTCAGCTTCTCCCTTCATGAGGAACCATCGCAGCAGAAGCAATCGTCACCTGCAGGAGAACAAACCCCACCCATCCTGTGACCCCACCCATCCTGAAACCTGCAGACGGATGAGGGGGAAGCCCTTTGGATTTTTTGGGGTCTTTTTTTTCCCATGAGCTCTTGCAGCAGCCTTCAGAGCTGGAGTTCTTTACTTCAGGAACTGCTGTTTGACTCGGGGTTCAAAATTGAAATATCCCATCATGCTTTGCTGTGGATGCTGTGGATTGTTGTACTGCTGTGTTCTGGGCCAGACTGTTGTTGCTCCTCCTCCTCTCCTCATTCTGAGGGTGGACCTCCCCAGGAGAGGAGTGTGTGGCGCCTGGCGTGTTGTGCGTCTAACCTGTGCGTGTCTGCAGTGCGTCCTGTACCTGTGGGCTCTGAAGATCAACTACCCCGACACGCTGTTCCTGCTCCGGGGCAACCACGAGTGCCGACATCTCACAGAGTACTTCACCTTCAAGCAGGAGTGTAGGTCCTCCTCCTCCTCCTCTGTCTGCTCCGTCAGGAGTGGTCCTCCTCAGACTGAGTGTGTGTGTCCTGCAGGTAAAATCAAGTACTCGGAGCAGGTGTACGACGCCTGCATGGAGGCCTTCGACTGCCTGCCTCTGGCCGCTCTCCTCAACCAGCAGTTCCTCTGCGTTCATGGAGGCCTGAGCCCCGAAATCACCTGCCTGGATGACATTCGAAAGGTGAGGAGGAAGCCACGCCCCCTCTGGCAGGTTTGCAGCTGATCTGCCGGCCTCTGGAGGGTGTGGTCAGAGCCCCCACATAGGGGGGGCCAAAGCGCCCCCACACGCCTGTCTTGTTCATGTTTGTTCATGTTCGGTCCCTTGCAGCTGGACCGGTTCAAAGAGCCCCCGGCGTTCGGGCCCATGTGCGACCTGCTGTGGTCGGACCCCGGAGAGGACTACGGGTCTGAGAAGACCCAGGAGCACTTCTGCCACAACAGCGTCCGCGGCTGCTCCTACTTCTACAGGTAGGACCGCCCGCTGCTGCAGTGGGGGGGTCCAAAAGCCAGACCCACCTGAGTGGTGGTGTCCAGCCCCCCCACACTTGTAAAATGAAACCTTGGCTCCAAAGGTTTGAGTCCATTTTTGCTAAACGTGTTTAAAAATGGGGAGAAAGAACCTCCTGGTTCTTCTGGATGCTGATGCCCCCCCCCCTCATGTGTTTCAGTTACCCGGCGGTCTGTGACTTCCTGATGAACAATAACCTGTTGTCTGTAATCCGAGCACACGAAGCCCAGGATGCAGGGTGAGTCTGATCCGGTCCGGTCCGGTCCGCTCCGGCATCCTCCTGTCTTCACTCTGACCTGCCTGTCTGTCTGCAGGTATCGAATGTACAGGAAAAGCCAGACGACGGGCTTCCCGTCTTTAATTACCATCTTCTCTGCTCCCAACTACCTGGACGTGTACAATAACAAAGGTAGGGCGACAGGAAACCATGGCAACCAGCCTCAGGGACCTCAGGGATGCTGATGTCTGTGTGCTTCCAGCTGCGGTGCTGAAATACGAGAACAATGTGATGAACATCCGGCAGTTCAACTGCTCCCCCCACCCCTACTGGCTGCCCAACTTCATGGACGTCTTCACCTGGTCCCTGCCGTTCGTCGGGGAGAAAGGTGGGGGATTTCCCATCATTCCCTGTGGCGTGGTGGTGTTGCAGGAGGAGCTGCAGGAACTGGACCTCCTCTGCTTGTGTTTGCAGTGACGGAGATGCTGGTGAACGTGCTGAACATCTGCTCCGACGACGAGCTCATGTCTGAAGGAGACGACACGGGCGAGGGTAAGCTCCGCCCCCCTGAGGCGTGTACAGACATGCTGTTCACATTCTTTCCGGTGGTTTTCCTGTGCGGACATCCTCCAAACATTGGCGCCTCCTCGGCTGCTCCGTGTGATGTCATCTCTGGACGCTGACCAATCACATGGCAGCTGCAGTTCCTGAAGGTGGAGCAGGGAGGATCTTCTCCGTGTGATCTCCTCTCCCTGTTTTCCTCCTCAGGTGGAGCTCCAGCCGTCAGGAAGGAGGTGATCAGAAATAAGATCCGGGCGATTGGGAAGATGGCCCGCGTCTTCTCTGTGCTCAGGTCTGCTCCTCACTTGACTCTTCTCCTCTCCTCTAAAGGTCACAAAGGTCATCCAGTCCGACTCCAGCCTTTGCTCCACTTACTTATAGGCTAATGACTCCCCCCGTTCTCCTCTGGCCTCCTTTGCTCCTGCAGAAATGTTGTTCTCCTCAGAACATTAAGTCTGGTTTCACTGATCTCACTTTAATTGGACCAGAACCACTGAACTAAAGGAGAGATTCCCGTATGGACACTGCTGTTCACAGCGCTGCGTTCAGGCGCTGTCGGCCGTGAAGCTTCCCTGTATAATAAATGAGTCGGCTGTTGACATTCTTCCAACATTCTTTAGGTGAAAGACTTTTTCTGAAATGTCATATTTAAAAACTTCATCTGCAGGTTTTTCAGGGTAAAACATAAAAATTGGAATTTAAAAACTATCACTGGAGAAAAAAATTCCTGCGAGTTGAAAATGAGATGGGTAGCCCCACCCACTCTCATCTTCACCCCGCCCTCAGGGTTACTGTCAGTCTCCGCCTTCAGGTCTGTGGGTTTGTTTTTAATAACTGATGGCGTCATGAAAACCATCATGTTTGCAGATGATCTGATTCTCTGCATGGATCCCTCCGACTGAGGAAGTCACTTCTCGGATTCAAAAAGCTTTTTAATGTCTTTTATTTTGAAACTTTTATTGATTTAACTTTGCAAACATAAACATGATTTTTTTAAACAAGTTTTCCTGATAAATCTTCAGTTTCTGAGTTAAACTAAACGAAGGCATGACTGCATTTTTGATTGGCATTCTGGGTGTTTTTCATGGAGAGGATGTTAAAGACGTTTGTAAATGTGGCTTTGGCGACATCTGCTGGACAAACGGAACATTACTTTTACTGTCACGTCTGGGGCGGGGCCCGGGGGTGGGGGCCCGGGAGTGGGGGCCTGGAGCCGCATTCCTGCTGGTTTTCCAGCATGCTCGGCTCGGCAGCTTCCCGTTAGTCCAGCAGGGTATCTGCAAACCCTGCAGACCAAGCAGCCCCGGAGGTTTGAGGCCCCCGCCCTGCTGTATGGAGGTGTTTGTGTGACGGCGGTGTGTTTTTCAGGGAGGAGAACGAGAGCGTGCTGCAGCTGAAGGGGCTGACCCCCACGGGGACGCTGCCTCTGGGAGTCCTGTCCGGAGGACGACAGACCCTTAAGCACGGTAAGCAACCGCCTGATGACCTTTGACCCAAATCCAGCTCACACTAACCCCCCCCCCATGCCTGCACCCCACACTAACCGCCCGACCTGCTCACCATCACTGCAGCACAGCAGAGTCTGCACCTGCTGCCAGAGTTTCTCTTTTCCAACACTCCCTGAACGCAGCATTGAGCCTTTTTAGAGGTGGGGGGGTTACCTGATGCCCCCGGTGTTTACCCCAGCTCAGTGTGTGGGGCAGCAGGATGCAGACTCTGCTCTAACACCCCCCTCCGTGATGATGATAACTGTTCCAGCTCTGGGAATGTTACCCTGTGTGGGCGGGGCGGGGGGCGGGGTTTATGATGACTGACTCCATGGTAACAGGACTGACATGTAACCTTCTCTCCATCTGTTTGGGCATGGCTGCTCTGCTCACGCTTACACAGCAACGGTAGAGGCAGAGGAGGCACGAGGTACGAGTCTGAGCCCCTACACACACATACACACACACACACATCTACACACACACACATGTACACACACACATCTACACACACACACACACACACACACACATCTACACACACACACACACATCTACACACACACACACACAGATGAAAACACAGACGTTCACGTTGATTATCAGGATGAGTTCTGGTTCCGGTTCTAACAGACCCGTGTGCCCCCCCCCCGCAGCCATCCAGGGCTTCAACCCGCAGCATAAGATCCAGAGCTTCGAGGAGGCCCGCGGTCTGGACCGCATCAATGAGAGGATGCCCCCCCGCCGCGACAGCAAGCAGCAGGAGCTGCCCCCCTCCCTCTACAACCTACCAGCCGGCGCCGGACCCCCGGACAAAAACGGCACCAACGCTCAGGCCTAGTCTCCCCGTTCCTCCCTCTCTCTTTCCTGCCTCCCCCCCCGCCCCCCTTCTTGTGGGGGGGGGGGGGGTCGGTTCGAGCGGTTATTTATTTTCTCATCGATTAAAAATCGTAGTTTGAGACTGAAGGGAGGAACGACGGAGCGCCTTTGTTTCTATTCAGTCTGGGGGGAGGGGGGTCAGGGAGGGGCTCATTCAGATGCTGTCTCTGCTCTCACACACACACACACACACACACACACACACACACACACCTTTCTTATGCCAACAACAGTGTGACTGAGCTCTGCGGGGCGAGTATTCGTTTCTGTTCCTCTTTCAATGTGACGCTTTTCTGTTTTTTACACACTTAGATTTAAGTAAAGGGGGGGGGGGGCATGAAGCTACCACAGTCTTCCTCACTGATCTTCATCCAGAAGGAATCTGTGGAATCAGAGTTCTGGAAAACAAAATTCCAAAAACCTGAAATCTGCTTTTTGGGGTTTAGAGTAAAAACTGATTTAAATCATGAAATTAGAAATAAAAACGGAAATTCTCCCCAGAAAAACTAAATGGACCTTAATGAATGAATAACCATGGGGGGGGGGGGTCTTATATGAACATATCTAAATGTACAGAAGCGTTTTGTTTGCGGCTCGCTTTGAAACTTTGTGGATTTCATGGCTCATTTCTGTACAACTGTCACTCATTCAATAAACAACCCAAAGCTGTACGTGTGTGTGTCTCTGTGTGTGTTTGTGTCAGTGTGTGTGTGTGTTATATTTATTACAGTTTGAAGACTGTAAATGTTATATCCATCATATTTTGTATATAATTTCGGAGGGTCGATAGGGGCGCTTCGTTGTGAGAGAGTATTGTCGTGGACGAAGAAGAGCAAACAGTCAAACCAAAAGTTGAAGGACGCGCCGGCAGCGAAGCTGCAGCCACAGAGTGTGAGGAAGCCGTGGTTGTTGCTGGCCTGAAGCCGACACTGCCCGGCATGGATAGCTTTGTCCAGGTGAAGCTACCGCCGTCTTCTGGAGAGCAGAGGAACGACACAATACAAAACACCAGAACATTTACATAAAATTCAAGGCAAAATATGGCAGATACAAGAAAGAATAAACGGCAATTTGAAAGGAAGGAAAAGAAAATTCTTGTCAGTATGTATACATATTATATAGATTACAAGATCTATATTCATAACTATAGTAAATTAGGAAAAGTGAGCAATATAAGAAACCATAGTGATGGTGTTCTTTCTCCAGCTAACCCAAACAAGACCGGAAGATATTTTGGCCCACAGAAAACAAAGAGAAAGTGTCAGCAGCTACCTTCATTCTCTGTCTCTTAAACCTCAGATCAAGTCAGAAATCTAGGTAATCATGGACTTGGACCTGAACTTTAACAGCTATATCAAGTCAGTACATCAGCGAAAACATTGCCAAAATCAAAACATAGTGTCAAACCAGACCTGGAGACACTTATTCATGCATTTAGTACTGTAACGGCCTGCTCACTGGCTTCCCCAAACAAGCTGTAAACCACCTTCAGTATATCCATAACGCTGCTGCTCAAGTCCCGACTAGAACCAGGAAGTATGATCACATTTAGTCCTGCCTGTGTCTCTGCACTGGCTCCCTGTACCTCAAAGAATAGACTTCAAAGCAGCTCTGCTTGTGTACAAGTCTCTCCATGGCCACGCACCAAAGTCCATCTCTGACATGTTAGTGCCATATGAACCATCTCGCACTTGAGGACCTCAGCCGCCTCCTGTTGATTCCTGCAGAGTCAAGAACTAAACATGCTGGAATCAGCGTTTCAATATTCTGCAGCTAAAATCTGGAAACAGCCTCCTAAAGGCTGCAGACAGGCCTCTTCTGTGTTCATGTTCAAATCTAGACTGAGCATTTCTGTTTAGCCTGAATATGACTGGAGTTATCCCATCTGCACTTTCTTCCTTCCTTTATTTAAACATTTTCACATTTTTCTTTTCTTCTTTATAGCAAATTTTGCATGCTGATTATTTCATGATGTATTGTGATTTTTAATGCATTTTCCTGTTTTGTAGAAGTTAATCTGAATTACTTTTGTAGAATTGGCAGCACAACAACCTGCCTGGGTTCTGTGTTACTAAATGCAGGGGTTCAAACAGATAAACTGCTCCTTCCATTCTTGGAATATCACCAGATGTGTCATAAATGTTTTGGTCTTGTGTGAGTCGATTAACTTTTACTAATTTAGTATAAATCTGACCTCAGCATGTTAGGATGACATTTCTGTGACACATTTCAGGTATAAAGCTTGGCTAAACACAACACAGCATTGATATTAATACACATTCACACTGTTGTAAAGTGACAGGCCAGAGGTTATTGAAAAGAAGTCCATGATGAAATGGGAATCATGTCTTAACCATTTATTAAACATCCAACCAGAACATTTGAACAGCATCACACAGGAAGAACACGTGGTCGATGTCTTCTACAGCAGTCTGGCAGAAGGAACAGCTGATGTCATCAACGTTGAAACGTAATCTAAGTCATTCTCGGAGGGATAAATATCATCTATACTTTGAAGTGTGTTTATTTAACTTTTGGGAAGAGAAGTTTCACAAAATCAGTTCTAATTTAGTAACAAGTATTTTGTTCAAATTTCTGCAGAATATTATTTTGTTCTGGTTTACCAGGAAAACCTTCAATGAAGAAAATATTACATTTTCTGTCCATAAGAGGGCATCCTTCAATGGATAATGTGGTTTTATCATTACATGTGTCATTGTGTTGTTAGAAATACAAATTCTCCAGGAAGAGAATGCTGTTAACCCTTGTTCATCTTAGATGACCCCTTCCATTGAGGTGTTCTCCTACCATGACAGTGTGGATAAAGGTGGAGATTTCATGTGATCCATGGACACCCAGTGAAGATCAAGCAAATCATTGAAGAAAAGTGTTCAGAGTTTGTCAGTGGTCTAGATGACCCCACTCCCAACTGCTAAAGTGACCAGGATAGAACAAGTAAGACAGGAATGCAGGCCATAATAACATGCTGCACATGTAATTATAATTTGCTGTTGTAATCTTTATTTAGTCAAACCTACATACAGCATACTAGGACTAGACTATTATAGTAATATAGATTTATACTTTTCTGACTCAGTGACTGAACTTTTCTTGCAGGTTTCCAAAGGATCCAGACTTCAGGAGAAAGTGGATCTTAGCAATAAAAGAGTCAACCCAGATGGATCACTGTGGTACCAACTAGAATACAGTCTGGATATGATCAGAATATCAGGAAACAGATTTAGATGAGACGCCAGACTGTTGGCTTGAAACCCGACACCAAAAAATCCTTTTGACTTTATGTTCCACTTTTTTAATTACGATACGAAGCCCACAGAGATGACTGTTGTTGTGAATTTGGACCTTACAAATAAAACTGAATTGAATCTGTGTTACACAAATTGTTCACAAATGAATCAGTAAATCTATTGTAAACTTTTGGACTTTTTTAAAACTTATTATTGATTTATTATTATCTATTATTATTATTGGTGAGTTATTTTTCGGCTTATCTAAATAATTTAAATTACATATCAAAGAGGTCTAAGACTTCTAAATGTTTAGAAATTATTTTAAAAAATTATTTGTAAGAATTTTTTTTTGAAAAACTCCTGAAACTGCATTTTTCATTAAAGTTTGAGCTTTTGAGGCTGACTGTTTCTGCTTTTACCTGAACAAATTATATATCTATATATAATATAGATATATAATATATATATTTATAAAATATATATAAAATGTATTATATATATAGAATATATATATATATATATATGAAGTATATATATTTATAATATATATATGTATAATATATATATAATACATATATATATATAATACATATATATATATATAATACATACATATATATATATATATATATATGTATTTATATATTATTATATATATATATATTATAAATATACATATTTCATATATATATATATATATATATATATATATATATATATATATATATATATATATATATATATATATATATATATATATATATATGAAGTATATATATTTATAATATATATATGTATAATATATATATAATACATATATATATATAATACATATATATATATATAATACATACATATATATATATATATATATATATGTATTATATATATTATATATATATATATTATAAATATATATACTCATATATATATATATATATATATATATATATATATATATATATATATATATATATATGTATTATATATATATATATGTAATGGTTGATATGGAAATATATGTATTATATATATATTATAATACACATATATTTATAATATATATTTGTATAAATATATATATGCATTATGTTACATATATATATCTTCTTCTGCTTTTTCTCATCAGGTCGCTACAGCTTAACAAGTTGTATGGTAAATTTGGTACAATGTTTACGCCGATGCCCTTCCTCTGATCAATCCTTTCACAGCAAATCAAGCTTGAGACCGCAGAGAAGTAGAGAGGGGAACAGGGCAGCCTGACTCGAACCCTGGTGTTTCACGTGAGACGGAAGGCGCCGCAACCAGCATGACGGCAACCGGCTCGCATTATACATACATATTCATTCATCTTCTTGACTGCCATTCTTCGGGTCACGGAGTTTATCCTCGTTACTTGGGCGAGGCAAGGGATGCTCTGGACTGGTCGCTGGTCTTGTCGCAGGGTAGAATGTCTACAATCACACACCCACGGACAATTTAGAGTTGCCAATTAACCTATGAAGCATTTTTTTTGGACGGTGGAGGAAGCCGAGATCCCGGAGAAAACCCATTGATGTTGTGTTTTTCATGTCCCCAGCCGACTTGAACCGGGCCTTCTTGCTGTGAGGCAAGAGCTTAACCACTGCGCCATCAGCCTATATATATATATATATATATATATATATATATATATATATATATATATATATATATATATATATATAGAGTATATATATATACATATATACATATATATATATATATATATATATATATATACATATATACATATATATAATATATATATATGTGTATATATATATGTTATATAAAAGCTACCAGATGCTGTAATTATAGACTATATAATTCATTGATCATTGTCACTCCCACCAAGATGGCGAACGCGCTGCCGCTACCGGTGACCAGGCTTCCAGGCGGGCGGCTCCCCTCTAACATGACGCTGAAGATGAGGAAGAGGAGGACTCACAGGGAATTGTCGTCCAGCCTGCAGCGCCCTCTGCTGGACGCTGAGATGAGCTGCAGGCAAACCGGTGGGTTTCTTATTTTCAAAATAAAAGCTTGACGGACATTTATTTTGTATTCCAGCAGAAGTTTATGTTTGTGAGGTCAGAGATGCAAAGACCTGAAGTATAAAGACACCAAAGATCAAAGCCTGGGAGGAAAACATTTATGACAGGATCGGTTCTGAGGTTCTTCCTGCCTGTTGCAGCCGATCAACAGAAAAAACAAACCAAATCAAAAAACAGATGTTTGGTTGTGCAGTCAGACTTTCAGCATTCATCCCCCCAGATTCATCCAGGATCATTCCAGATCCTTTAGGGGGCGCCACAGCAGATCCACATGTTTGGCTTCAGTTTTATGGCAGATGCTCCTTCCTGACTCAACACCGCTTAATACTGACTGTATCTGAGACCTGACTGAGTGGTCCTCCCAGTGTTCCCAGATTTTGTGTAGCCTGTTTTCAAGTGGTAGGGGGTGTGGCCTTTCAACCATCTCACTCCTGACTGGAGAGAGTGGTTGCCATAGAAATGTCGATTGAAGCAATCGCTGCTTACTAACAACTTCTTGTCCAAACATGGCGGGCGCCTCTTGTAAGGTGAGTGGTTGAATAAACCATTTTCTATAAAGGGGTCACTTCCTCAGTCCAGTTCTGTGATACAGTTGATGGCGTTTACCAGACTTGGGACAGGCACATGAAAGCATCGCAGGGCACCCTAGGGAGTCATGGGGGCTTACAGTCCCTGGTGGCTCCTGAGGGTCTCAGGTCCAAACCCGGTTTTCTTTTGGGTCAGAACTGTGAGCAGAAATGGTTTTTACCAAACATACTGAGGTTTTCAGCAGCTGATGGCTTCGTTGTCATGGTGACCGTATCAGTTGTCCTGCAGATCTCTGAGCCTCTTCCTCTGAACGCAGCCGTGATGACGATGATGATGAAGATGAAGGGGTGGGGATGCTGGAGGCAGTAGCAGCAGATTTGCGTTTGCGGGGGTTATAAGCAGCCAGCATGTCAGCTGCCTGGGGTCCAGGTCGGGACGCTCCTCCAGGCGCCTGGTTGGTTAGTAAGATGCTGGCGGCTGGGGCAGAGATGTGAAGTTCCGACCCGGTTCCTCCTGGTCCTCTCAAAGCAGGAACTGCAAGTATTCACCGGGAACGAGGTCACTTCCTGTTAGAAGAGCGAGGCTTTCTTCTTCAGTTCGTTTCGTCTCCATAGCGACAGGCGGTCGAACTCTGCCATCGACATCCCGAACACTCGCTGGAAGTCGTCCGCCGACAGATGCCTCTGACGGGACAGGAAACAAACCCCCATCAGTGAGGTGTGGCCAGTCCATACAAGTCAAAGACCCAGAGGCTGGCAGCTCACCTCCAGACGGGTGCGGTCCACTCCGGGAGGCAGCTTGGAGCGCCCCCTGTGGGTCACTACCAGGGATTCATACGGAAGAATCTGTGCAGAACAGGAGGGGGGGGGGTCAGGTGAGCACCTTCACCACCTCAATCTGTGATGTCATAAACCCGTTTGATTGACAGAAGGCCTCAGTCTCAGGAGAAAACACGTTAGCTTAGCGCTAACAGTGAAGCTGAAAAGCTGCAGGTGAACATGAAGGAGACGCCACCTGCAGCTGTCTGATGCTGATTGGGTGTCGTCCCGTTTGGATCAAATCTCTCATCAGCACCGATGCAAAAGCACCAGAACGAAACCCCCCCTGAGATGTTTTAGCCACACACGGCATTCAGGAATTTAACTAACGAGCCGGGACGATGACAACGGTGCTGTCTTGTTCATCACGTCAGGTTTTTGTACGACAAACTCCTCAGAGGAACACAAAATAAACACAAAGAGAGGCAGAATGTGTTTGGTGGGGGCGTCAGCATCACCTTCTGCTCCAGGATGCTCGGCAGAGAGTTTCCTCGGTCCATGCGGTCCCTCCGAGACTCTCCGTTCTGCAGACAAGAATGCACACTGCTGCAGTACCGCCACAGAGCAGCAGGGGGCGGCGTGGAGCCACACAGAGCCCATTCAACATCCAGACTTCAAAGACCCGCGCCCATAAAAGTTTTTTTTTGGAGTTTTTAGCGAGTTCTGGGGGCATTTTTCTCATGACGGAGCACAGCTAGAAAATACTTCAGAGTTAAAACGGCATTTCTGAGTTTGTCTTTATTCAATCGTTGTGAATCAGGAGCAGATGAAAAATGCCATTTGAAAAAGATCGTATTTGTGATGCAACAAGTGAAATGGGCGGGGCCAAAGTCTCCAAAAGATAAATAAGAAACATTCCGAAAATATTGAGTTTTAGAAGGTGAGGCTTTAAAAAATGAAAAAGATCAAATCCTCCTCCTATCATCACAGATTATAAAGCAGAGCTGGGTTTAGGTCATGCTGTGAAAGAAGCATGCGTACACACACACACACACACACACACACACACACGCACACCATGCTCACCTGAGCGGCTGCTGAACGCCACAAAGATCAGAGAGATCCAGAAAAGGAGGAGAGTCATGATCAGAGGAGAAAGGCTGTTTTCATCAGTAAAGACATTTTCTGAGCATCAAATGTTGTCTTAGTCCAACAGGAACTTCCTGTCAGCTGACCTTTGGAGGGCGGGGGGCTCGTACCTGCTGGGTTTTTGTCTCCGTCTGTGGAAAACTCTGCTGACTGCATCTGAAACCCAAAGACTTGGTTAGAGTCCCTCAGTCCTCTCCGGGCTCCCAGAGGCACCATCAGCGTTTCTATCATAAAGACGTTTCTGTTACTCAAAAACGTAGCACCAGAGGCGGACGCACCAGCAGGCAGAGGGGGGCGATTGCCTGGGGCCCCCGACTCTCTAGGGGCCCCGAACTGAACACTTAATGAAAATGTCTCAAATACATTTTACGCCCATCATATTATATAGTCTGTCATGAAAACACAGTGAACTGGCTAAAACCGGATCCTGTCAAAGTGACCCCCCCGTCCTTCTGCAGCAATAGTATATTCCAGTCAGTTTTGCGTATTTCCTGTTTCCTGCTAGCTCTGCTGCAGGAGAGATGACGTAATCCTGAGTGAAGTCGGGTTGATGGTTCCTTTAGTTTCCTCAGCGTATAATAATAATGTAAAGTTTATAATTATTATTTACATTCTAGACATTTTTATTTCCTGTTCTCCATTTCTTCCAAAAGTGCTGGAAGACGAATAAAATAAGAAAAACAAGAAGGGAATAAAAACTCTGATTCTTTTGCTTCTTTAGTAAAACTTGACAAAAGACAGAAAATAATATTTATTTATTTATTCTAGGAAGTGAAGATTAACAGTTTAGTGCGTTTAAAAATGTCATATTTTTCCAATTTGAAATCATGTAAATCATATCAAAACATTTATCAACATTTAAAAGAGATTTCAGTTTTTAAATTCTTATCAGAACATTTTGATATCAAGGTTTTTTTTACCCCAAAGGTAAAGTTAAAAATCCTAAATCTACATAATACAACCGCTGCAGGGGCCCCACGGGGCCCCCCAACCTGCTAATAAAAAATATTTATTTTCCTGATAAAATAGTGTTTGGGATGGTGATACTTGGGAATATCTTTATTTATATCTAGATCTTCAGGATAATAAGAAATATTTAATACGTATTTAAAATATATTATCATTATGTATATTTATAAATTTTACTCTTCAATTTGTTTTTCTTTAAAAATGTTTTGTTGAATTAAAAAATAAAAACATCTTAAATTGTCGTATACGGAATACTTTTTATGGAGGAATAATAAAATATGATTTTCACAAAAAACTTTTGCTGAAAACAAACTTAATTTTTAAATCTTCAAATGTATCAAATCATTTTCTACATGAATGTGAGAAGCAAATCAGTTCTTACTCTGGTCAGACCGGAACGTGACGGAGACTTTGTAGAACCAGCAAACAAACCTGGAAACACAAGAACAGCAGCTGAGTAAAGCTCCGCCCACAGAGACATCTCCCCGTCTGCGCAGGCTCCTGCGTGCTCCCTTGTGGAGCATGGAGGAGCCTGAGCAGACAAGCTACATCAGACGAGTCAGCGCAGACAAGCCTGCGCAGATGAGCTACATCAGACAAGCCTGCGCAGACGAGCCTGCGCAGACGAGCTACAGGCGACTGCAGACTTACTGTTGTGCATGTGCGTTCTGTCGGGGAGCGACTGTGTCTTCCTCCTGAAGTGGACGGCTTTCTCCTTCTCCTCCTTGAGGATCAGACGGCCCAGGTTGGACTGGATCTGAAGATGCAGCAGAAACCCGGAGAACAGGAGGTCAGAGGTCAAGGTCACCTCCTCGGCCCTCAGAGTTGGGCGGCGGTCACAAACCCTCTGCAGCTCCTGCTCCTGCAGCGTCTCCGCCTCCTCTGTCAGGTCTTCAAACTCGTCCTCCTCCTGCAGCTTCTTCTTCTTCCACTCGATCTCTGTGGGGGGAGGGGCGCTGATGTCAGAGCGGTTTCGGATCAGCACGCGGCGGTCAACGTGTGTCTGTGTGCTGTTACCCATGGCGGCCAGAGAGGGGGGGCAGGGCCAGTACTCGGTCTCGATCTTGGAGGGCATGTTGGGGTCGGGGGGCTGAGCAGCGGGGAACTTGGCGGCCTTAACCACGCTGCTGCCCTCCCCATGTTTGAGGGCGTCTGCAGACACAGAGAAGCTGCTGAGCGGCGGCGGCGAACACAGACGTGCGACAGACGGCTGACCTTACCCTGTTTGTAGATGGGGGGCTTCCTGTAGATGTTGGTCCCGTTATCTGGAAGAAGATCAGAAGATTCTGAACTCTAAATCTGCAGCTAAAGACCAAAAACAGGACATGCAGGGGGGGGTGTGTGTTCAAGTATTCAACCACCCACCAATTGTTCAAGTTCTCCCACTTCAAAAGATGAGAGGGGCCTGTCATTTCCATCACAGGTAAATACCTGCACTGCTGCCTTTTCCCCATCGTGGGACTAATGAAGGAAAATAAGATCCAGAAAATCTCACTGCAATCCTGACTGAGCCGGGATTTTACGCGTTCACCAGGGCTCAGTGTTGAGGGGGTGTTTCTGTCACTAGGGGGGCGCAGTTTAAGGGTGTGTTTGTCACACCCAAGTGACAACCCCCCCCCCCCTTAACACTGAGCGTATATCCAGGTGAGGACGCAAAGGAGAACTGACCGCGGGATCACGGCTCAGTCAGGATTGCAGGCGTGTAGTTGTAAAATGGGGGGGTCGCTCGGTTAGAATTGTGAGGTTCCTCACTCAGTTCCTGAATACGCCGCTCAGTGGTCTTTATGGCAGAGATGAAACGCCATACCGTGACTATCTGTGCATTATCACTTTTTAATGCACACCCAGCAGCCAATCAGAATGGAGTATTCTCCTGGACCAGGAGTTGAACTTTTCTGTTCCACCATAATTTACAAAGAAATTCTTGAAAAATCAATCAGTCAAAGGGATTTTCTGGATCTTATTTTCTCATAGTTGATGTTTATTTAAGCTTCTCTCGTCTTTTTAAGTGGGAGAACTTGAACAATTGGTGGCTGACTGAAGACTTTTTGCCCCACAGTACACGTTTACATGGAAGGCGGGGCTTAGTTTGATCTGAAGGAAATTCCTTGATGGCTCACTGTGCACGTCCATGAGCGTGCACGTGTGTGTTTGTTACCTGGCCGGTGGAAGTGCTGCAGGCTGGTGCTGATCCTGCGTCCTGCCTGCAGCTGCAGCGTGGATCCTCCAGGTGAGCCGCTCTCGCTCTCCGCCCGCCGCCCTTTCACCTGGACAGAGAAGATCCGGGTTGAGATTCTGACCGACGGCTGATCAACCAGCTGAGGTTCTGCTGGACGGGGGCTCTGATGAGCAGACACCCCCCCTGTTCCCTCTGGGGTCGCCATAGTAACCTGAGGGAGGAGCAAAGCTTGCCACAGACGGCGAAAGGTTCTTCTGATCGGACACAAAGTAGCCATTAAAGCAGAGCACAGATCCAGATGCTGCAGAACCTCCGGAAGGCAGAAACTGAAGAGTGGGCGGAGCTCTTACCTCAGGAGACACGGCGGGCGATATGGCGGGAGGAGACAGGGAGCGCTGCAGAGACAAACAGATCCTGCTGAGTCAGCCGTCGCAGACGCCGCCGTCACATGATCAACATGAAAAACGCCGCTTTTTGTCTGCAGGTGTAGGTCTATCGGTGTGTCCACGTGCACGAGCGTGGTGTGTGCACGCACCTCTCTGCGTGGAAGGTCGAGGGGGGAGAA
>CM074502.1:252266-297266 GCA_037389245.1 Oryzias sinensis
GGGGGATGTGGGGTTTGGGTCCAGTGGGACGGTTGTCCTGATGATGAAGATGATGAAGATGATGAAGACGGATTACCTTCTGCATGTCTGGAGACGGCGGTCCTCCGTTTATTTCAGAGCGGCTGCAGAAGACAGAAGAGAGACCGTGAGTCCACGGCAATGCCCCCCCCCCCTCCCGCCATGACTCATCAGAATCAGAGCAGAGTAATCAGATTACATCCCTGAAAGCTTCTTGATTCCTCAGAAGGAGGAACAGCCAACAGAAGCAGATCACAAAACCGACAGATGAGGGGGGGCATCTGCGACAGAGGCTGGAGGAGGTGAAAGAAGGTTCAATTCCCACACCACGGTGAGGCCCTCTACACCACAGAAGCTCTCAGAGCTTCTACCATGCTGGATCTGGACGTGAGACGCTCAGACACCAACGTGTGACGCTGGAGCGGCTTCCTGCCGTCACCAAACAGGTTTCCGTTGTTTCACGGTGATCCGGTGTGACTCCAGATTACAGTCTGGTTCACGGGAACGCTCTCAGGAAGCTCGTGCTGAAGCTGGACTGGACTGAAGAACGGTTCTGGTTCTGGCGTGTGTTTGGACACCCCCCTGCCCCCTGCTGTCCCCCGTCTGCACCCACATTTCCTGCTGGTTTGTGTGAGATTCAGCATTAAGGTGAGGGGGGGGCGCTAACTGACAGGAACCCCCCCTCAGACTCTTAACAGCATGAGCGCTGTCTGCCTCAGCGAGGGGGGGTCTGTCCTTAACCCAGTTTATCAGCCCCCCCAGCCGGGACAACGCCCCGCCGCTGCCCAACCGCCGCTGCCGTGGTAACACTCCCCCCTCCAGGGAGGCTGATACAGGATCAGGTCTTCATCCTCCTCCCGAGTGTGTGTGTGTGTGTGTGTGTGTGTGTGTGTGTGTGTGTGTGTGTGTTTGTGTGTTTCTGTGACGGATTGTCCCCCAGAGGAAGTTATCCTAGAATCTGAGTTTGTGGATTTCTGTTCATTACGAGGAAACAGAGATGAAGAATGGATCAGGTTGAGGATGGATGAGGAATGAGGACATCAGAGGAACAGCACATGTTCTGGTTCTGGAGATCCAGTCAGACTGAGATGGTTGGGACATGTCCAGAGGAGAGACTGAAGGATGCTGAGTCTAGAGGAGGACCAGAGAGGAGGATTCTGGATGCAGAGATGAAGACATGAAGGTAGCTGCTGGTAGAGGATGATGAAGACAGACGGAGGAAGCTGATTGGCTGTGGAGACCCTGAAGGAGAAGAAGGTACCCCCACCCCCACCCCCACCATCCAGACTCCAGGTACAGGGATGGGGTCTTCCTCCATCCACTGGTTCCTGATCAGACCTGGAAGACGACCAGGAGAGGAGATCTGCACTGTGTGTGTGTGTGTGTCCGTGTGTGTGTGTCCGTGTCTGTGTGTCTGTGTGTGTGAGTGTGTGTTTGTTGGTTTGTAAAGGCTGAAGGTTTTATCAGAGCTTTTAGCTGTCAGAGTTATCGATAAAGGTTTGTGTGTGTGTGTGTGTGTGTGCGTGTGTGTGCGTGTGTGTATGTGTGCGTGTGTGTGTGTGTTCACTAATGGACCCCTCCCCCACAGAGTGAAGGTCTAAATGTAGATAATCCAGCAGAACATCTGATTGTGAGGAGGAACACAGAACCGCTGAAGTTCTGGTCTGAACAGGAGTGGTGCCCCCCTCCCGGTCTGGGACAGTCAGGAACCTCCCTCCTGCAGAACCTCCCGTTTTCGAGAAGAACTGGAGGATCAGCGGGTCGAACCTCTTCCGACCATCCGGACCGGGAGGTTCGAGGATGAGGCGGGAAAATGCACCGGAAGCTTCATCAGATTAAAGGGCAGATTATCATTCGGGGGCCGCGCGGCCGCTGCTCGTGCACAGATGCTCTTCATCAGCCTCATTCTATCGCTCAAGGACGCGCGTGCACGCGGAAAAGCGTGATGATGAAGAGGAGCAGACCTTCGTCTGCGATCGAAGGCCGCAGTCCGAACGAGCCTGAGCGCGCGACTCCCCGCAAATCAGCTGTTTGTGTTTAGACGGCGGCGGCGGGGGTGGGGGTCTGCTGCGGGGAAGGCGCGTGATGCCCGCGTGCGGGGGGAGGAGGGGGGTCCGACGGTCCTACCTCACAACCGCGAGGGAGAGAAGACATCCAGGACCGAACCGGGAGGAGGAGACGGCTGACCCTCCGCGTGAGGAAGAGGAGGAGGTTCCTGTTGCTCCGCTGGTCCACAATGATGCTGGGAGGGGGCCAGGAGGGGGTGGGGGCGCAGAGATGACGCAGCACGACGTCTGCCTCCTCCAGGCACGCGCTCGGCAGAGAAACCACAGTCACGTGACTCAGACCAGGAGCTCCGCGCCTCGCGGACAGTTCTTCATCTGGACGGTTCCGATGGATTTTTATTGACCCGTTAATGTCATCAGAACTGTCACGAAGTTTAAATTATGAACCAACAATAAAGACGTTTTAGCTTAACATGATTGTATTCACCTAAAAGCAGGAAACATTGTAAATGATCACCTGCTGTGACGTCATTAACCCTTGCGCTATCCTAGGCTCTTTACCATTGGGAGTGGGGTCATCTAGACCCACTAGACACTAGGGTCATCTAGACCCACTAGACAGTGGGGTCATCTAGACCCACTAGACAGAGCTCTGAACCTTTTTTCTTCATTGATTTGTGATCTTCACTGGTGTCCATGGATTACATGAAATCTTTCCACCTTTATCCACCTTTGTCATGGTAGGGGGAACACATCAATGGAAGGGGGGGGTCATCTAAGATAGCACGAGGGGTAATCATGAGGGGCATTAATGAGCAGAACACAAACCCCTCTGGAGCGTCAGGACTTCCTCTCTGCTCTTTGCAGATGATGTTGTCCTGTTGGCTTCATCGACCTCCAGCGTGTTGTTTAGATGCCTCTTAGTTTGAATAAACTCTTCGCTACATTTTAAGTTCATAAGTTTAAAGTCTCTCATGAAATCTTTATTTCTTTCTGCTGGAGGTCAGCTTTTTGTTGGATCAATTAGTTAAAAAAAATCTGTAAAGTGTCTTGAAATGTGTTCCCAACATAAAATGAGGCTATGTAAAATGTGAAATCTGTAATGTTTATCACATGTAATTTTACCTGAGACTTACTCACTTTATTTATTAATTCATATCCCTGGGACTTGGTATAATTCTTTCTTTATCTGTTTGAAAGAAATGAATTTATATTATATTGATATTCTCTGCTGACCCAGCATTTACAATGAAGTTTAGTAAAAGATAAAAAACTTTATTTTTTCAAGTTTATAACAATTAGAAATTACGTCTCTGGGCTTCCAGCATCCAAAAACGATCATTTAAAGGGATCAAGAATATTTGATAATTTAGATATTTATGTGTTATAAAACAAATGTGATTACAAAATATATTTATAGAGCAATAATAAATGTATGGAAATGTATCGAACTCGAAATTTAACTCTGTATACGAACCTAAGTTTATTTACGTTAAGAATTGTTTGTTTTAGTTTTAGCGCCATTTTTACCAAATGAATCCATTTAAATTGTCTTGTAGTTCTGTTGTTCCCTATGTATCCTCTGGATGGCGCTGCCTCAAACGGCTGCTGTTATTTCTGACAGGATGTTACGTCACCACATATAAATGCGGCGATCTCTCACTCTGTTATGTTGTCGAACCGTAAAACTTAAACTTGCATAAGAAATTACATTTTGACTGAAATTACATTAAATTGTTATTTTTCTTAGGCAGTTGTTTCTCAAATGGTTAAAATTTGAGACTTTACATAAAAACATTACTTTATAGCTGTTTTAGGTTTGACAGTTTTAAAAAAGAAATCTCAAATAATTGTGGTCGGATTCCTCTGTCGTCATAAACGATCTTTGACCTGGAGAAATGGCGTCGCAGGACGGACTGGCGGCTCTGGTAAGACTTCAAACCCAGATCCCGTTCTCTGCGGACAGGGTTCTTTCTCAGAACCGCTCCGGTACCGAATCTAGAGCCAGTCTGACACACACACATATGTAAACCGCAAACGAAGCAGACGGAAAGTTAGCAAACGGTAACTCTGTAGCCCAGCACGTGCTGGACGGATGCGCAGGTAAACATTGGCGTGACACGTGGTTCTGTAACACCTGAAGTCGTGAATTGGTTCATAGAATTGCGTTTCTGTGGATTGAAGTTTAGTTTGTAGACACCACTTCCGGCTCTCTGTTTGGGTTGGTGGTGGGAGGATCATGCTGCAACTGGTTCTACAGGGACGGATTTCGGACATTTGAGAGCTTTATTTTCCTCCATGGTTGTTGCAGCCACTGTGATGCCTTCACTGACATTGGCAGCTTTAATGTGATCTTGCCTTGTGTGTCCTCAGGGGGTGGAGGGGGCCTCCGCTGCTGCACATGCTCTGTCTCTGCCTGCAGAAGCGTATGGAAACGATGTACGTGCGCGTCAGCCAGCAGCTTTCTCTGTGCACCGGATCTCTGGGTGACTGTTTTTTTCTGGTTTCAGCCTCGGCTGGAGGTCATGTGGGCGATGAAGGCCTACAACCACGCAGAGGTCTACTTCAATGTAACGTACCTGTTTGTTTTTCTGCACAAACACCTGAGGCACCCAAAGCTCCGCCCACAGTTTCACCTGAGAAACTGTTTCCCCATCAGCTGCTGGATCCGCTGGTTTCAGTGGATCTGCATCAGGACGCTTTGGCTCCTGGTTCCTCCGTGTTCTTTGGTGCAAACGCTGCCGTTCCTGCGCGAAGCTTAACCTCCGTCTGTTCTGCTTCCAGCTCATCTCATCCGTCGATCCCAAGTTCCTGAAACTGACCAAGCTGGACGACAGAATCTACTCCAGCTTCAGAGAAAGCTTCAAGGATCTGGACGTCAGGCAGCTGAAGGAGGAGGACCTGAAGTCTGACCAGGCCAAGGAGGTGGGTGATTGAGCGCCACTGTGTGGCTGTGCGCAGCAGAGGACGAGCAGGGTACATCATTTCCCATAATGCAGTGGGCTCAGTGACAGTTTGTGAAGAGAAGAGAATCTGCACCAAAAATCAGAGCAGCTCCTGAAAGAAGGTTTTGTCCCGACGCGGCAGAGGTGGCGTCCGTTCTGCAACCAGTTCGAAGGCTTGGTGGAGGACTTCAACTACGGCACTCTGCTGCGCCTGGACTGCCAGAAGGGCTACAGCGAGGAGAACAGCATCTTCTGTGAGTTCAGCTCCTCCGCAGCAGGCGGGTCCGCCCACAAACTGACCGTCTGCGGACGGACCCGCCCACAAACCGACAGTCTGTGGGCGGACACGCCCACAAACTGACAGTCTGTGGGCGGACACGCCCACAAACTGACCGTCTGTGGGCGGACACGCCCACAAACTGACCGTCTGCTTCTCCGCTCGCAGCCACCAGGGTGCAGTTCTTCGCCATCGAGATCGCCCGCAACAGAGAGGGCTGCAATGAGGCGGTCTACAGGTCCAAAGAACCACGCAGCTGATGGACCGGGTCGCTCCTGCAGGAGAGGACCTCACTCTGTTATCTTCATCTTCCACCTGAGGAGTCTTCGTCATCCGGTTGTATTGGACGTTTAAAAGCCGACGTTCCCACATCCACCAGTGTTCCCGCCTCGGACAGGAAGTGACATCATGAACAAACTTTCTGCAAAACTCAACATCCGTTACTTTAAATCTGCTTCTTTTTTCTGTAAACACATAAAATAAAAACCAAATGTGTCGTCTGTGAATTTGTGACGTGTGAACCTCGTCCAGCTGCAGACGTGACAGAACCTGGACTGGAAAGGGTTCGGTCCGAGTCAGCTTCAAACAGGAAGTCACCCGGCAGATCAAAGGTTCTGTGATGGTTCCACCTGCTCACTGACGGGCCTCTCCTGGAAGTTGACCGTTTACATGTGCGGTTTGGATCAGCGCCGTTTCTGCCATGAGCAGAGTTCTGCTCGCGTATTCGCTCTAAGGTACCCGTGCGTTCACAGGTTCGAGTCCGGCCTTCAGAAACGTGATGTAGATCCCGACCATGCTGAGAGGAAAAAGCGACGGTTTCAGATGAATGACAAGTGGGCGGAGCAAAAAATCAATGAGGTTTATTTGCAGTCACAATGCTGACACTAGAGTAGCAGACGACCCGAACAGCGACCCGCTCCGAGGAGCCGACACATTCACGTCAGGAACACAAACGGGAACAACGTGAGCGCGGAGAGACGGCACAGTCTGTGGCCGACGTAGCAGCAGCACGGCGGAGCGACACTCACCTGCCCGCCTCCTGCAGGGGGGGGGGGTCAGGCCCCGCCGGACTCCTCCAGGCCCGTCCACGCAGGTGCACACACACGAAAACAGACACACAAACCGTGGCTGTCTGAGCTCCTTCTAGAGTTCACTGTCACACACACACACACACACCAGAAGGACTCTGCAGGACCTGAAGGGGGCCGTCCCAGAACTGATCCGGGGGGGTCCAGAGTGTAAACAAGAGCAGGTCCACCAGAGGGGCGGGGCGGAGCTGCAGCCAGGTTGTTCACATGTAATGGAGCGGCAGGCCTGTGCACGAGGCACGTGCACGAGGGGTTCTGCTGATTCTCTTGTGGGGAATTTGGCAGAACAGTTCGTGAGGAGCGGTTCTGGAAAGTCTGTGTCTCCTCAGCTCCTCTTGCCCGTCAAGGTCTGTGATGAACCGCGTTCTCCTCGCCCTTTCAGGCTGAAGAAGCCTGGGCCATGTCACGATGGCGGCGCCTGATGCTGCCGCCCGCCACAAACGGGATCAACGGCCCAGGTTCGGGAACAGAACCTCTGCTGGGGAAACCCAGAAGACCCCCCCTGACTTCCTCCTGACCCCTGCCCCCCACAGACATGTTACACTAACTCACTACTGTAAAAAGCTCAATCACGCCGTTCTGCCCCCCCGGTTCAAAGTGGATTTATAAACATTGTTCAAAATGTTACCAAAAAATGTACACTTGGTTTCTGTGTTTCTATACAAGGCAGGCAGAAGCGGGTTACTATGGTTACCGTCCCCGTCATCAACACTCTCGCCTTCAGTGATTCAGAGTGCTCAGACATGCAACCCCCCTGTCCCTCCCTCCTCTGTGAAATAGCCAATCAGGCGCAGACTGGCTTTAGAATACATCTGTATATATTTATATATGCTTCTATCAAAAAGAGGGGAGCCGAACTCAAGGCCAGGGCAGGGGGGGACCCCCAGGCATCCGGGCCCGGGGGAGAGGAGGGAGGCAAATGCAGAGATGGGGGAGGAGTGGGGCGGGGAGCAGGGGCGGGACCACAGCCAGGAAAGTCTGCTGTGAGGAATGTCAGCTCATCATGTCGTTGCTGTTGACGCCGTACGTGGAGTTCTTCATGCTGTCGTTCACCTCCCTCCTGAAGACCGACAAGTTCTGCGTGAACCTGGACACACACACACACACAGAGACACACACAGAGGTCAGCAATAGTAAAAACATTCATAAAGCAAAGCATCTACGGAATGCCAGAAGGGTCAAAGAAAAAAGCTAAAGCAGATTTTCAAAAACATTTTCTACAAACATCAGTCCTCAACTCAAATATTTTTCCTCAACTTCTCAACATTTATTCACAGATCCGTGATCTGCTAAATTGTATCACTGAAGCCGCAGGAAGTGCTGCAACAGCCGCAGGAAGTGCTGCAACAGCCACAGGAAGTGATGTAACAGCCACAGGAAGTGCTGCAACAGCTGCTTCTACTTCTATATCTGGATCATCAATTGACTTTCATTCACATGGTTACATCATAATATTTGGAATAAAAGATTAAATATATTATAAATTAAATGTTAAAATGGGCTAAAATCAATAAATGATATTATTTATTCAAATATCTTCAGATCTCCTCTTAGAAAAGAGCAGGTGTTTTGTTTTTATTCTGTTCCCAGTATTTCTCACACCGTGAGCAAGGCGCCCCCTGTTGGCAGCTGGGACCTTCATAAACTGATGGATACCTGTCCCGGTTCTTAGTCAGCAGGTTCCTCTCAATCCCCTCCATTAGGTTCTCGAAACATAAGTGCATGGCCTGCCAAGCTCCGCCGAGGCTGGTTGTTCACGGCGCTGTTCTCAGGCCAGCGTAAATACGTATATGAGAGCATGGTGACGTTAGCAGACGCATGCATGCAGATGTTAGCGTACGAGACGCTAAGGCAGACGCTTATCATACGCGAGATGTTAGCGTACGCAGACGTTATAGACGCTATCGTACACAGATGTTAGCGTACGCAGACGTTACAGACGCTTAGTCGTACGCAGATGTTAGCGTACGCAGACGTTACAGACGCTATCGCGACAAGATGTTAGCGCACGCAGACGTTATAGACGCATGATGCGAATGTTAGCATACGCAGACGCGCAGACGTGCGAAGATGAGATGCCGCGATACGCAGACGCTAAGCAGACGTAAGCGTACGCAGATGTTAGCATACGCAGACGTTACAGAGGTTAGCGTACGCAGATGTTACAGACGTTAGTGTACGCAGATGTTAGCATACGCAGATGTTAGCGTAAGCAGATGTTACCATACGCAGACGTTTCAGACATTAGCATACGCGGTATTATTAACAAAGATGCTGCCAAGATACGCAGACGCAGCGTAAGCAGATGTTAGCGAATCTAACTGCTACAGACGCTATGCATACAGACGCAGGACGTGAAGGCATTTGTGTTGTTAAGCAGATGTTACCATACCCAGGACGTTACATTAGCGTAAGCAGATAAACAGCAGATGCTAGCATACGAGACGCATGTAAGCAGATGTTAAGATGCTAGTACGCAGACGCAATGTAGCAGATGCTGCCAACAACGCCAGACGCTATGACGCTTATGCATACAAGACGCGGCGGACGCATGAAAGTTGTTACAGATGGGCGCATACGCAGACGTTAGCGCATTTCTAGACGCTAGCGCACGCCTAAAGAGGGCAATTCGAAATGCAGATGTTGGCCAAGAGGTAGATAAAGTTAGTTCATTACGTGCTAGCATATGGCCGAGAGCATACGCCTATAAGTTAGCGCGATAGATGTTCTTACAGGGTAAACGCTCCGGTAATCAGACGCTATTGCTGGCATATGTCAGTTCATTTACGTAGCTTGACACAGCTCCTGTGTTTGGGGCGGGCCGTTGCCAGCCTCACCTTCTCGCTCAGGAGGAGGGAGGCCTAGCAGAGGTCGCACATGGGACCACTGGCTCCTGCAGTCCCAAAGATGATGGACAACCCAGCAATCGCGGACAGTATCTGCAGGAGAACCACAGCTTTGAACACCACGGAGTGGTGGGGGGCAAAAGGAAGGTGTGACTCGGGGCTCAGCTGACCTGCTGGATCATCTCCGGGTGCTGCTGCATGATGTGGAGGAAGCGGTCGTCTGTTGCCATGGCAGCGGGCCTCTTCTTGGTGGAGCGGGACAGTTGCTTGAACAGGTAGGTGACGATGTGGTCCAGACTGGAGCAGCAGCCGGTGCACAATTGGATGGTGTCTGCAAACACAGGCATGAAGCAGCAGCTGCAGCGAACAAACCTGAAGGGGGCTCCGCAGGGGCGGGCCTTACTCAGCGCTATCAGGCCCTCAGAGATGGATGACAGGGATGCACATGACCACGTGCAAGTGCTCCAGGCTGGGGCGGCGAAGTTCATGTGGTCCTGAGTCAGCACTCCAGCAGCGTAGTAGAAGGACTAAGCAAGCTAGATAGTCTCTGCAGGAAGCAGAACCAGAACCGCCTGCACCCAGAACCAGAGACGGAAATTGGTTCCAGACTCACTTCTGAGAAGAAATGCAGAGCGGTTGACAGGTAAGTCAAAATATCTTTCAAAACTGTGTTCTTTATGCAGATATTCGGTTGACACAGGTGACAACACTCTGCCCATGTAGTAGTGCAGAGGGAGGCGGGCTCACAGAGCAACAGTCAGAGAGGAGGTGCCTCACAGAGCAACAGCCAGAGAGGAGCAGCCTCACAGAGCAACAAGCCGGGAGAGGAGGCGCGGGCCTCACAGAGCAACAAGTCAGAGAGAGAGGCGGCCAAGCACAGAGCAACAACAAG
Organism: Oryzias sinensis; assembly: GCA_037389245.1. NCBI lineage: Eukaryota > Metazoa > Chordata > Actinopteri > Beloniformes > Adrianichthyidae > Oryzias > Oryzias sinensis. The sequence continues at coordinate 262,339 of CM074502.1, forward strand.
TCAGAGAGGAGGCGTGGGCCTCACAGAGCAACAAGCCAGAGAGGAGGCGGCGGCCTCACAGAGCAACAAGTCAGTGGGAGGAGGCGGGCCTCACAGATCAACGGCATTAGAGAGGAGAAGTGCCTCACAGAGCAACAAGTCAGAGAGGAGGCGTGGGCCTCACAGGAGCAATGCCAGAGAGGAGGCGTGGGCCTCACAGATCAACGAGTCAGGAGGAGGCAAGTGGCCTCATGAGCAACAGGTCAGTGAGAGGCGTGGGGCTTACAGAGCAACAGGTCAGTGAGCAGGGCGTGGCCACAGAGCAACAGGTCAGCAGGAGGAGGCGTGGGCCTCACAGAGCAACAAGTCGCAGGAGGCGCCTGCAGATCAACAGGTCAGAGAGGAGGCGTGGCCTCACAGATCAACAGGTCAGAGAGGAGGCGTGGCCTCACAGATCAGATGGAACACCTGGCTGACATTCTCAGAGTTTCTAATGTCCAATGAGCTACCTTTGAAGGAGGGGTTGAAGATGACTGACAGCTCTGTTAACCAACAGAAGCTGAGCTGGCGTGACCATGGCTGCGTTTCGTCCTCTGAACTCTGAATTCGGGCCGCGTGTTTGAGTCGTGCTGCTGTGACTTCAACATACCAGCAGGTCGCTGTGAGGGATGGACAGCAGCAGCTTGATGAAGGTCTGCAGGGCGTTGTCCAGAGCTGGCACAGACGGAAGACCAAAGTTGACGAAGTTCCGCTGAGCACCAAGCCAGCATGGTGAAGCCAATACGCCACGCTTTCAGCTTCACGCCGTACACCTGGTCCTTCGGGACTTCTCCCAGCGTCAGGATGCGGTTCCCTGAAAACACCAGAGTTGGTCAGCTTCACCTCCTCGTGTTGGCGGGGGGAGGTTCCTCTGGGTTAGTGGTACCATAGGTGGTGATCATCTTGCTGGTTTCTCTGAAGAGCAGGATGCCGTTTGGCGAGGAAACGTCAAACTGTAGCCTTTGGGATCTGCAGATCAGAAACACTTCAGAGAGCTGCACAACCAGAGAGCTTAATTGATGGAGCCTCCAGAGGCGGAGCTATTTGGTGCTGTGCACGAGTCGCTATGAGCTTGGAGGACAGGTAGCAGGCTGGTCAGGAAAATAAAGCTCGATGGCTCGCTGCAGGATGGGCATGTAGGCCGGATATCTGCAGAGATGCTCAGGAAAAACCAGCACACAGCAGAAGCTGCAGACGCAGACGCAGACACCGCAGGACGCTGTCAAGGATACATCCAGTCGCAATATACACGCGAAGCTGGTCTTAGTTGAAGGCGAAGGCGATTCCCCGCAGGTCTCGCACCAAACCCACCAGCGTCCTCTGCGGGGTGGGGTGGGGGTCAGACACACATCTACTGCTGTCATGTCACTGTGCACGTGTCTGAGTGTCGTCAGGAGTGCACGTCTCTCTCTGCTCATGCCTGTGTGCATGTAAATTGCATGCTGGCCAACACGCACGCAGGTTTGTCTGTGGAGTGTTATGAGTGTCTGCCTCTGCATGTGTGTGTGTGCATGAGTATGTGCGTGTGCACGTGTCACCTTGGCTTCCTGTTCGTTGAACGTGTTTGTGCTCAACATCTGAGCGACGGCTTCAAACGCAGCAGTGAGAGGAAGCATGAACTGTTCAAACTGGTCCTCATCCTCACCTGCACAGACACGTGGACGCGCACACACACAAACGTGCACACACACAAATACAACATCAAGTTAAAATCCAGAAAACAGGAGTTTTGCTTCAGTTGAGCGTTTGTTGAGCAGATGAGGGGGTCCACTGGTGGGTGAAGGCTTCACTAAAACAGAGAGTTCCTTATGGCAGCAAAGGGAGGCGGGTACTGCCAGTCTGCCCCGGGGCAACTGCGGCTGCATCAGCAGTTACCATCTCCAAGTATGAATGAAGGATGGACAATACTGGAAGAACTTTGAGCGTCTTGAAAATCTAATCCATTATTATCATTAAAGAAAACCAACAGTTTCTATGTGAAAATATAAAAGAAACGTCCCTGATCATGTAACTATTCTTTAAAGTCATGTTTCAGATCTGAAACGTCAGCCTCTTCTTCAGAAACGCCGTTCAGATGTGTACATACCCAAGTCGACCATGAGGAGGCGCCCCAGAGCCGTGTAGAAGGTGGTTCGACATCTCATGTCGCTCAGGTTGGACTGGTTGTTGACCCCGAGGAAGGAAAAGTGTTCGCTCTGCAGCAGAGAAGCAGCACGGAATCAGAACCAGAATCAGAGCTTCCAGCCGTCTGCTGTCAGACCTGGAGCATCTACAACACAGGAACCGGTAACTCCAGGCCTCGGGCCGCATTCCTGCTTTTTTTCCAACAAACTCTTCTCTGGCATGTTGTGATTGGCTGGACAACCTGAACCAGGTAATCAGTCATGGAAACCACACAGGACAGCAGTCTTCTGGAGGCCTGATGTGGGAATTACTGAACCTTCAGGAGGCTAGAACTGCATGACCAGGAAACACTGTGAGTCTCCGTCCATTAGAGACCCTCACTGGTTCTTTTCCACATCACTTCTGAAACTGGGAACAGAAGGAGTCCCTCAGGGCTCCATCCTGACCCCCATGCAGTTTCAAGACGTGACTACAACACCTGCATGTTAAGATACTTTAATCGACTGGAAACCCATATACCCATTAAGAAATATTGTTCTTAATGTGGCTCTTATGAAATGTGGGTTTAAAAACTCTGAGTTAAATGCAGAAACTGGGTTTTCTCTGACTTCTGAAACTCAAGTATTTCTGTTCTGGGTCCCAGTTGGACTGTGGTTCTACGCATGGTCTGCCCGACAGGAACCATTCTCCTCCAAAACTCGTTCTCTGCCTTCAGAACCCCCCCCCCCCTCCCCCGTAGCAGAACCTGGTTGGTTTCAACCACTGACAGCATCTAAGAACTGTATTGAGCAGACCTCCCCATTGAAGAATGGTTTTCCAGCTCCAACCAAACGAAGTCAATTTAATCGCCATTTTTTCACCAAACAACGGACGCTGCCACTATTGGAGCCAGAAGTCAGTAAGCAGTGATCGGGTCCCAGTCACCGCTTTCTGCGGAAACCACCCTCACAATGTAAAGCAGGTTCCACCTACTTTTATTGGAGGCATCTGATTGGTCAGTTCATTACTTATTAACTTACTACTGAAAAATATCATGAAAAATGAGGATTATCAAGAAGATGTTAAAAAGGTATCAGACCCAGAACGGTTCTTCTGACCAATAGAATGACTGAATAACAGCTGTTTATGTCTCTATAGACGTCTGTGGGATTTTGGGTACTTCCTGTTTGGGGCGGGGTCACTCAGTCAATGTTTTGGACCCAAAGGGGAACTTCTTCCATAAAATTCTGAATTTAACTCCATGGTTTCCTCTCTGTTTGACTCTTCCAGAAACTTAGAGCTTAGGAGTTAAGAATCAAAACGGTTCTAAAAATGTCTTTACATTTTTAATATTTGACGGCGATACTTTGGAATCCATTTTACTTTTTTTCTTTAATAAAGCTTTATATGAATGAGCAAAGGTGTTTAAACAGACGGTTAGTCGGGATTTTGTCCCTGCTGTGTTCCCCGCTCATGGAGGAAGACTTCACTGCAGGCTGTTGAGCATGAACTTACCAGCGCTGGAGCTTCACCAGCTTCCTCACGCTGCTGTACGTGCACACGGGAGTTAAGGGAACACACAGTAACACGCATCACACACAGCAACACATCATACACACACAGCAACACGCCATACACACACAGCAAACACGCGCAGCGTTACACAGTAACACGCTGCTGGCTACACACAGCAAACATTTCCAGCGCCACATTACAGCAACACGCCGCTACACACAGCAAACACGCTGGCCACACACAGCAACACGCCGCGTCACACACAGCAACACGCCGCATCACACACAGCAACACGCCACGTCACACACAGCAACACGCCGCGTCACACACAGCAACACGCACACACACAGCACACGCCACACACACAGTAACACGCCGCGGCCACACACAGCAACACGCCACACACAGCAACACGCCGCGTCACACACAGCAACACGCCGCGTCACACACAGCAACACGCAGCGTCACACACAGCAACACGCCGCGTCACACACAGCAACACGCCGCGTCACACACAGCAACACGCCGCGTCACACAGCAGAACACGCCGCTACACAGCAACACGCAGCGCCACAGCAACACGCAGCGCCACACAGCAACACGCCAGCGCCACAGCAACACGCCAGCGCTACACACAGCAAACACGCCGCGCACACAGCAACACGCAGCGCCACACAGCACACGCCACACACACAGCAACACGCCGCGCCACACACAGCAGCGGGGGACGCCGCGCCACACACACAGCAACACGCCAAGGCCACACACAGGCAACACGCCGGCCACAGCAAATACGCGCGCCACACACTGCAACACGCCGCCACACACAGCAACACGCCGCTATGCCACACACAGTAACACGCCGCGCCACACACAGCAACACGCTGCGCCACACACCGCACACGCCACACATGTAACACAAGGCCACACAGCAACACACACACACAGCAACACGCCGCGCCACACACAGCAACACGCCGCTACACACAGTAACACGCTATGCCACACACAGTAACACAGCACACACAGCAACACGCTGCGCTGCCACACAGTAACACGCCGCGCTACGCGCAACACGCCGCGCTACACCGCAACACGCAGCGCCACACAGTAACACAGCGCCACACAGCAACACGCCGCGCCATACACAGCAACACGCTGCGCTGCTGGCCACAGTAACACGCCGCGCCACACACAGCAAGAACACGCCGCGTCACAACAGCAACACGCTGCGCCGCTGGTTACGGTGCAAACACGCCGCGCCACACACAGCAACACGCAGCGCCACAATACAGCAAACACGCAGCGTCACACACAGTAACACGCTGCGTCACACACAGTAACACGCTGCGCCACACACAGTAACACGCTGCGTCACACACAGTAACACGCTGCGCCACACACAGTAACACGCTGCGCCACACACAGTAACACGCAGCGTCACGCACAGTAACACGCTGCGTCACACAGCAAACACACACACAGCAACACGCCAGCGCCACACACAGCAACACGCTATGCTGCCACACAGCAACACGAAGCCACATTACAGTAACACGTGAAAGGCCACACACAGCAAACACGCGCGCTGCTACACAGTAAATACGCTATGCTACACACAGCAAATACGTGAAGCATTACAGCAAGCAACACGAAAAAGTCAGAAGACACAATAACACGCAGCATCACACACAGTAACACGCGTCACACGCATGCACAGAGGCGGGGTCTGTAGACGTCTGAAGGATATCCCAGTGAGAGGTCGTTCAGCAGCTGCAGCGTCTTGGAGGTGATCGGCTCACACTGACCCCAGTACTTCAAGTTTGTGATGCTGCAGACATGGAGAGACGAAGGTCAGGTGCTCTTCATCATCATCATCATGTTCAAATACCACAGCCTGAGGCACCTTTATTTTGATGTGTTACCATGGAGACAGGGAGCATTATGTGATTCAACGATAGGAACTGCCGATTCCACCTATCACTCATCTTATGTTACAGCGAAATGCAGACTAAAAGTAATCTGATTACTCACATTTTCCCTATAAAGACACACTGAGTACCACTGCCTCAGCTGCTCGGGCCCAGAACTTCTGATAAATCACGATAAAGTTGGAAGACAAAGAGACAAAGGACAAGAGAAATACTACAAAATAAAGCATCTTTTACAAAGCTTACTTCTAAGTTTGACGAGATAATCCAGCTCCTGTTATTTGAATGCAACATTAAACAGATATCGCATGGGACTCTAAAGTCTGTTTTAACAGTTTTAGCTCTAGTTCTCTTGCTGACCTCAAATCGTTTTTGGGGAAAATGGCACTGCTTTAAAAACTGAGTTTGTAAAAAACAATGGATTTTTATTTTTTTGCAACATGGAGGGACAAAACATCTGAAGGAGTAAACAGGTGGGGGTGGGGCTTGCTGCAGAGGACGGAGCCAGTTGGCTGGACACAGCTCACCTTGGATGATGTCTGAACCTGATCTCCGATGTAGATTTTCCTGAACTGCTCGAAGAAGCTGAGCATGGCCAGCTCCAGCCTCTCGCTTTCCCGCCTGAGCGTTTCAAGTCCGTCAGGTTCATCAGCTGACACCCCTGCAGCACAGACGGGCCGGCGGGAAGGCCGTCTGTGTTCTCAGAGGCTGCCGGGGGATGCCGGTATGTTTCTACCCACACAGCTCTCCGGGCCCGATGGCGGCCCTGCCTGCCTGTGCTGGCGTAATCCACACCGCCCGATCACGGCCCCGATGATGTAAACCAGCCAGGTTAGCCGACCTGCAGAGCAGAGCAGCACTGAAGTTCCTGTATGAACATGTGTGGGGGCAGCAGAGGCGAGGGCATACCCTCCTGCACCGTGACGTCCACAGCGCCGGAGTTGCGGACCGCAGCAGTTTGGTAGGTTCGCGCCGCCTGGTCGAACAGCGCACCAGAGCGCCGCACGCTGCATCGCAGCGCGCTAATGGTGACAGCTGGTCCAGCTGCTGCTGCACCAGGCCGGCGTCGTCCCAGCGGGTCTTCCAGACCATCTCTGAGAAAAAAGAAGATTTCTTCTCACAATTCAGCAACAAGGTTCCAAACCTGGAACTGCCTGAAACGGAGCAGATATCAGATGAGGGAGGAGCAGGGAGGTGATTATGACACGAGGAGGTGATGACACGAGGAGGTGATTAAGGACACAAGGAAGTGATAACTGAGATGAGAAGGTGTTTGCTGGACAGGAGGTGGTTACTGACAGGAGGAGGTGATTTTGACACAGAATCGGATTATTGATACATTGGAGGTAATTGGTGATACAATGAAGTGATTGCTGATACAAAGGGGTCACTGCTGACACTAGGAGACGATCACTGACAAGAGGAGACTATTACTGACAGGAGGAGATTACTGACACAAGGAGGTGATTACTGACACGAGGAGGTGATTGCTGACACGAAGAGGCGTTTACTGACACAAGGAGACTATTACTGACACAAGGGGGTGATTACTGACATGAGGAGGTGATTGCTGACACAAGGAGGTGATTACTGACATGAGGTGGATGACATTTCAGGAGGGTGATTACTGATAATGGAGGGGAGGTGATTACTGATACGAGGAGGCATTTACTGACAAGAGGAGACTATAACTGAAACAAGGAGGTGATTACTGACACGAGAATTTGATTGCTGACACAAGGTGGTGTTTGCCGACACAAGGAGGCGTTTACTGACAGGAGGAGGTGATTACTGACACAAGGTGTTTACTGACACGAGGTGATTACTGACACAAGGAGGTGCTCGCTAACACAAGGTGATTACTGACACAAGGTGATAACTTACACGAGGAGACTATTACTGACATGAGGAGGTGATTACTCACACAAAGAGGTGATTGCTGATAAGAGGAGGTGATTACTGAAACGAGGAGGGGTTTACTGACATGAGGAGGCGTTTACTGACATGAGGAGACTATTACTGACACGAGGAGGTGATTGCTGACACGAGGAGGTGATTGCTGACACGAGGAGGTGATTACTGACATGCTGAGTATGCTGATTGACATGGAGGAGGCGCATCACATGAGGAGTATGCCATTACCCAGAGGAGACTACTAATGAAACAAGGAGGCGACTACTGACACAAGAAGGTGATTACTGACACGAGGAGGTGATTGCTGACACGAGGAGGTGATTGCTGACACGAGAAGGTGATTGCTGACACGAGGAGGCGACTACTGACACGAGGAGGCGTTTACTGACATGAGGTGTTTACTCACATGAGGAGGCGTTTACTGACGAAGAGAGACTATTACTGAAACAAGGAGGCGATTACTGACACAAGAAGGTGATTACTGACACGAGGAGGTTATTGCTGACACAAGGAGGAGATTGCTGACACGAGGAGGCGTTTACTTACAAGAGGAGAACATTACTGACACGAGGAGGTGACTTCTGACACGAGGTGATTGCTGACACAAGGAGGTGATTACTGACACGAGGAGGTGATTGCTGACACGAGGAGTGGATTACTGACACAAGGAGGTGATTGCTGACACGAGGAGGTGTTTACTGACACGAGGAGACTATCACTGACACTAGGTGATTACTGACACGAGGAGGTGATTGCTGACACGAGGAGGTGATTGCTGACATGAGGAGGTGATTACTGACACTAGGAGGCGATTACTGACACGAGGAGGCGTGTACTGACATGAGGAGGCTGCCACTCACAAGGAGAGGCGCACTGACGAGAGGAGACTATTAATGAAACAAGGAGGCGACTACTGACACAAGAAGGTGATTACTGACACGAGGAGGTGATTGCTGATACAAGGAGGTGATTACTGAAACAAGGAGGTGATTACTGACACGAGGAGGCATTACTATTAATGCAGGGAGGCGGACGCTACATGAGGAGAGACTATTACTGAACCAAGGAGGCGATTACTGACACAAGAAGGTGATTACTGACACCAGGAGGTTATTGCTGACACAAGGAGGAGATTGCTGACACGAGGAGGCGTTTACTTACAAGAGGAGAACATTACTGACACGAGGAGGTGACTTCTGACACGGTGGTGATTGCTGATATAAGGCGTGACACGACAATGGCGTGATTGCTGACACGAGGAGGATTAGACACACAAGGAGGTGATTAAGCGACACGCAGGAGGTGTTTTCACGATACAGAGGGAGATTATCACTTATACCAGGTGATTAATGATACGAGGAGGCGTTTACTGACGAGAGGAGACTATCACTGACACTAGGTGATTACGACAATGGTAGAGTGTATTGCTGATGAGGAGGTGATTGCTGATAATGGTAAGGTGATTATTGATAATGAGGAGGCGCGACGACACGAGGAGGCGATGATGACAAGTGAGTGCTTATTTAATACCAGGAGGCGCGATTGACGAGAGGAGTGCAGATTGCCGACACGAGGTGATTACTTTATTACCCAGGAGTGATTGTTGGACACAAGGAGGATTACTGGATACCAGGAAAGTATTGCTGACACGAGGAGTGACACGGACACAAGGAGGTGATTATGACACGAGGAGGCTACTGACGAGAGGAGGTGATTGCTGACACGAGGAGGTGATTACTGACACGAGGAGGTGATTACTGAAGGCATTTCAGGAGGCGATTATGACACAAGGAGTGATTACTGACACGAGGAGGCGCTACTGACATGAGGTGAGGCGCATTGACGAGAGGAGATCATTACTGGGACACGAGGTGATTACTTATCAGCCAAGGAGGTGATTTAATGCAGAGATTTAGGAGGTGATTGCTGACACAAGGAGGTGATTATTGACACGAGGAGATGATTGCTGAAACGGGGAGGCGTCTACTGACAAGAGAAGGTGATTACTGACACGAGGAGGTGATTGCTGAGTCACAAGGAGGCATTATTGACATCTAGGAGATGACGCTGAAACGGGAGGCGCTATTGACAAGAGAAGGTGATTACTGACACGAGGAGGTGATTGCTGACACAAGGAAGTGATTACTGAGAAGAAAAGGTGTTTGTTGACAACAGGAGGTGGTTACTGACATGAGGAGGTGTTTACTGACACGAAAAGTGGATTACTGATACATTGAGGTGATTGGTGATACAATGAAATGATTGCTGATACAAAAGGGTCACTGCTGACATGAGGAGGCAATTACTGACACAAGGAAGTGATTACTAATATGAGAAGGTGATTGCTGATACAAAGGGGTCACTGCTGATATGAGGAGGACCTGTGAGGAGTGTTAACATCATTTGCACACAAGTCTTTTGTAATTTGGGACAAACCCCATCTCTTCAGAAAGGGTGGGGGCCCACTCTGGACTTCAGCAAGACTGACCTGAGGATGACGTGGACCGATTCGAGGCGTGACGTGATATACGCCTTCGTGACCTCGGGGGTGTAGGTCTCTAGCAGGTGGGGCTCGGTGGCTTTGACATAGGGGACCGACGCTGCCAGGCGCTGCCAGAGGCTCAGCAGGTAGTGGACGCTGTTGGGGGCGAACTCCCAGTGCTGGAAGACAGGAAAAACCCCACCGGACTGACACCTGAAACCAGCTTTCCCTCCAGAGGAAGACAGACGGCGCTCACCTGCAGGCTGGTGACAGTGAAGTTGGCGATGAGGCGAATCACCTCCGGGTAGTTCTCCACTTTGACCAGCTCCCCCAGCTGGTAATTACTCTTCAACCTTGCTAGCAGTCGGCAGAACTCGTGGTAGTTGTTGGGGTCAGGCAGACACTGCGGCGCAAACACAGTTCTCACCAAAATGCAGGCGGGGGCGGGCTCTGGCTGCACGTGAGTTTAGTACCTGAGGGTTGGCCAGTATCCTCTTCACGCCGTCCACCAGGTGAGACAGGAACTTTGCTCGCTCAGCGTTGTTGAAGAGGGACCTCCTGACAGAGGCGATTTGGACTAAACACGACAACACCTGCACAGGTACACAGCAGTCAGACAGGAGCCACAGCCCACACCGGAGGTTTGATGCCACGGTGCGTTCACTTACCAACGGGGAAAGGGACGGAGGGATGGAATGGTACAAATTAAAAAACAGCTGCAGTGTGGAGGAATCGAGAAACGCTGCAGAGAAAACAGAACAATGAAACTCAAATGTCTGAGCTAACTTTGAAGTGCACTGATGCCTTCACTGACCTTAGTGCACAATTTCACAACCTGAAAACCCCAGACAGCAGCTTCAAACCTTCATCACCATCTATCATCTACACCCGGTCCATCATTCAGAACCACATGTCGATGTTTGTGATGTCATGAACACGGATCAGTCCATCATTCCAGTCCAATGTGTGCACAGACTTTGAATAAAATCATGTGACCATCCAGTGTCTAGAATGTTCTAAGAATGTTCCCTTTGGATTCTTTGGATGTGGAAAAACAACAGTGGTGAACTGTAGGAAACTAAATTTAGGCTGTACCAAATTAATTACGATTGATAAATTAAAGACAATAAGCGTTTCTTTGTTTTTCTAAATCATGTTAATCTCATTTTCATTTATAACTATTGGTGTGTTCTGAAATAGAAAAAACAAAGGTCCAACTGTTTATGTGGTTAAACCTTTTATTCGAACTTGTCTGAAAATAGTTTGCTCTCAGTGCACCTCTTGATGTCCCTGAATGTGCTGCGTCGCTGCTGTGACGTCATTCAAGTGCGACTTTGTGGTTGTTAACAGAACTAACGCAAACAACGCCACAACTATCATCTATGAGGTGAGGAAGGCTTAAAGCCCGACGAGGCGTTCTTGGGGTACGCAGGGGGGCTGATCTCATGATACGGTAAACTGAAATAAGTTACGTCAGCATGTATTCTGGTATTAATGAGAAGTTTTGGATCAAGATCTATTAAATTGCTCAGAAAAGATTTTCTACTGTTTTATTCAGGTGAGTTGATAAAATAGATTAATCGATCTGAATTGATCCACACTTGATAAATCAATAATAGATCCTGAAAAACAGAGATCGATTTTTATGCCTTTCTTTTTCTGGTGAACTAATGTTTAACAGCAGTAAAGTGAAAGTCTGCTAGCTTGATGCTAACGTATAATGGAAATTCCCATAGGACGGCTAATGCTAACGCTTGTCAACATAAACATACATTGCTGACTAAATGAACTTCATAGACTCACAGGCAGGAATTTTCCAAACTCTTTTAAGGAAACATTATTTAAAAGTAACCATACTGGTCTAAAGCCTGGAATAAGGTGTAATGCTACAGCTACAGCGCCACCTAGTGGCCAGACTGAGGAGAGGACAGAAGGAACATTTTGATCTGCACATTTTAGTTAGAGTTTCTCCTTTGTACAATTTTACTGTATGTGACCTGCATCAGATTTTATGAATATCTTCAAAGCAGATATAGACTATTGTTCCATTGCTAATCAAATATGTCTAAATGTGTAAAATGTGTACATTCTAAATTGAATCGATTGGATCGTGAATCGATCCAGGCTGTGGTGAATTGAATCGATTCTGGACATTATTGGTGATACCCAGCCCTACTGTTTCATGTGTTAAGGTTGAGACTCTGGGCCGGATATTTTTTGTTTTTTACTAATTGTTTGGAATTGAAAAAAAAACCTTCTTGTTAGAATAAAAGTATAGGTTGGAAGTCAGAGAAATGGATCCAATTGGATTGTTCAAAATGAACTGACATCGACCATGAATTGGATCCCCAATCCCAAATTATAATATGAATGGAATATAATATAATATGAATGGAATCGTTGCAGAGCCGACATCATAGACCTGAGGCAGAGTTGCAGTAAAAAAACAGCAGAACGCCATGTCGAACCATCCGTGGAACCATCAAGACCATTTCTGAGCAGTGGAGGAACTTTGCCTTTTCTACTGAAGGTCATTCCTGATCTAGAAGGTTTCTGGATCCGAACCTGCACCACCATGCTCACCTGATCTCCATGACGTTGGGATCTGCACGGTGCAGAGGTCGTCCGACGACTCGTCTGTGGAAGTTCCTATGAAGTCGAAGTTGAGGCAATTGTAGCTGAGTTTGAGGAGCTGCATTAGCAGGCCGTGCTGCGACTCATCGTTCAGGTTCAGGTTCTTCCCCGACGCCTAAAACAGACAAATTACACGCATGGCTGTGGTCCTTCTAAGTTCAGTAGCGCTCCTGTCAGCTGCAGCTTTGCGTGAAGACCGCAGTTGTCTGCAGGAGTTTCCTCACATGCGTGTGAACGTTACATGGACGTCTCCAAGATTATGGTTCAGCGAAGAAAACACTATTTCCTTTCCTGGAAACTGTTCCATCAAATTTGAAATCAGACTTTCTTGTTTGTGTTTCTCCTGCAGTCCGGCAGAAAAAGTGCAGATTGTTGGTATTTCTGGATTATAATTGATGCTGGTCTGGAATTCATTTTGTTTTTTTAGATCCTAAACTGGGATTTTCCACAAAAATGTTCTGAAAATGATGAAGAAACCATCCGCCTTTGTCCTCTCATCAACTTCTGGATCATTTGCTTCAATCAGGATTGTTCCATTTTAAAACAGGGGGCGTTGGGACAAAATTTAGCGGGTTTAGCTGGACCAAAGTGACCCTTAGCAACTGGCAGAGAGATGAACACACCTGTTTGAGGAGGTTACATGACAGCGTGAAGATGTCAAAGAGGGAGGAGTCTCTGAAGGACGACGCTATCTTCCTATGTTTGGTCAGCGGGTGCGTCGTGTCGGCCTGTGGAGGACAGATGATGTTGGACATTGTTGTTAAAGGGAGGTGGGGGCTTCCTGTCATTGAGGGACCCCAAACCCGGCGTCCTTTCAAAAACAAGCCGTATGAATTCCTGCGGCACACGAAAGCAGCACCAAGGTCAAGTTTCAGGTGAGACGACCTACCTGATTGATCTCATTTGTGAGCTGGGACAGAATGGTGACGCCGATGATGCAGTGCTCCACGCTGTCCTGTGGAGGCAGCACAGCGCGTTACCACAGACCTGCGACTCATCCAGGTGACATCAACGCCTCGTCTCTTCAGATCATCTGACTCCGCATCAGTCCACAGACTCTTACCTGGAGGAAGCGCGTGACGTCGGCGATGACGTTCCTGAAGACGTACTCATCCTTCTGACAGTCAAACCAGCCGAGCTTGGTGATCCGGGCGTACAACTGGATCAGCGCCTGGGTCACAAACGCCGCCAGCTTTGGCCGCGTGGCCAGATAGTTGAGCACATAGTTCCCTGTTGGACACATGGGTGGAAGTACGGCTGTAACGAGTATTCGAATAATCGGATATCTCTGATCTATTCCAGAAAAACTGAGTACGAATCTTTGTGACATCCAAGAAGATTAGTGATCAATAAAAGTATAATAAAGTTTAAAAATACACACTTCAGGCGATGCAACTATCCCACTAAAACAGTGAATAATGTTGGATTTTAAGTATTTCACCTAAACTAGCCGAATTTGCTACTGTCACAGGAAGGAAATAAATCTTCAAAGTAAGTGTTGTGAAGGTTCTCATTTTCAAAGTAAAAGTATCAAGTGGTTTAAAATAAATAAATAAAAATGAGAGTGAAGTTCAGTTTACTGAAATAAGTTCTTATTTTAAAAACAGTCAACAATTTGAATAAAAAAATATAATAAATATTTGATTACAAATATCATCCAAATCGGGGGATCAATGATGTGAGTCATGTGACTGACCGTCTGCTAGCCTGGTGGAGAAACTGTACAGGAACACGTCTGTGAAATGTTAACCTAAAGTTTGGGTTTTTTTGTTTTTTCCACTAAAGAAAAAAATTGTTTCTAAACTCTGTTTTCAGTTCAGATGAAAGGACAGAGTGTTTTCTAGTGGTTCTATTTCTATGTAGGTGTTGCTGCCTCTTCATTTTCTGTCTTTTTGTCATTTATCTACTGGAACTGTATTCAGCAGAACTTTGAGGATGAAAAATCTGGACAGAATTTGTTGTTCAATGATCCAAAACAACAGTGATGTTTCGGTTTAATTTCCTGCTGGAGTTAACCAGGAAGTTGATGTTGGTGATGTAATTTATATGAATGTTTCTGCTGATGCTTTGGACGCTGTTTTTCATGGTGCGCTGCGTTTTCTAACAAACATGAGGCCACTAACCCATCACTGTGTTCTGTACGGCCCTCCTTATCCCAGCGCAGACTGAATCATTGGTACCTTTTCATTTACAAATGCATTCTGGGGTTGGACCGTCTTATCTCCAGCAGCTCATAGAACTGAAGAGCAGCAGCTACAGCCTGAGCTCTCAGGACCGGTTCTGCCCTCTGTGCCCAGAGTGCAGCACAGAGATGGGAAAAAAGGCTTTTAGATTTGCTGCAGCACAGTTTCTGAATGAAATCCAGAAAGAGTTTAAAATGAAAGAATTGATCTCCTTGGGTTCTTTAGAAAAACTTTAAATGAACGAGAGACAAAGCTTTCAAACTGTAAAGGCTTCATTTAAGACTGTTTTTTATGATTGAGTGTAAATGAGAATTGTGTGTTATTGTTGTGCTGCTGCTTCTTGCAAAAGAGATTTTTAATCTCAATGTGTTTTTATCCTGGTTAAATAAAGGTGAATAAAAAACGTAAGATTGGGATGTTGTTTAAAGTGGTAAACATTGTTTCTTGTGTTTTTATCTGTTTTGTTTTGTCTGCTCTCCAGTTCTAAACTAAGGACAATATTATATTAAAAACATTTTTCATTTTCATACATCCAGTAAAAAGACAAACCTATAGCAACCATTCAGACATAAGAAATATGGTTCAATCTGTGAATCGGATCTCCAGATAAATCACAATCCACACTGGTTCATGTATAGACAGGTGAGGGATAACAAGAGTTCGGACAGATGTGTGGACAGGTGCGTGGACAGGTGTGCACACAGATGTGTGGACAGGTGCGTGGACAGGTGTGCACACAGGTGTGTGGACAGGTGTGTGGACAGGTGTGTGGACAGGTGTATGGACAGGTGTGTGGACAGGTGTGCAGACAGATGTATGGACAGGTGTGTGGACAGGTGTGCAGACAGATGTATGGACAGGTGTGTGGACAGGTGTGCAGACAGGTGTGCAGACAGAGAGGTAAAGCTCTGGAGAGGTAAATACTCACGGATGTCGATGCGCTGCTCCAGAGGCAGGGGGTTGCTGGTTCGGGACACCAGCTTAGATAAACATGTAGCGGCGAGCAGCTGGGAGTACGAAGACTGAGAGAGCACAGTAGAACAGGAGAATAAAGGTACCTGTCAGGTAATCTGTTTTCAGATTGCATCAAAGAAACACCTTGGAAAAAAGGGCAATAAAAACCAGGAGACACTGAGAACCTGAAGGTATTCAGCAGGAAAACTGATTACACGGTTATGAAAAGTGCTGTGATGTTGGAAAAGTTTCACTTTAGGACGTTTAAGGATCTCATGTTGATCTAAGAACAACCCGTCCCGTCTGGACTGAGGACGGCGGCTCTTCACACTCACGCTGCCTCTCTCCAGCAGCAGCTGACATTTGCTCAGACAGTCGGGGCTGTTGGTGAACTCCACCAGGGCTTTCTCGGCCTGGAGTCGGACGGCGGTGTCGGTGGTCTCGTACAGCTGCTTACACAGGATCTCCAGCTGGGCAAGGCCCTAGATAAACACAGGAGAGGAGCTTATCAGCGGCCAGCAGGAGGAGCACAGACCAGCAGAGGGGTGTCCACGTCACGCTCCTGCTCGGGGAGGGCAGACTCCTGCTTCAGCACAACGCTGAGCCCAGAAAGATTCTACAGGTCCGAGCGGCACACCTGCAGATAGGAGCTCAAACCCGACCCTGCTGCACTCTGGACATCTGCGGCGCCACATCGGACCCCGCCCACCTTCAATCACGCTGATAAACTTCTTCATAAATGAAACCCCCAGGAGGTTAGAGGAGGAACCACTGAGAAGCTCCAAGACAGCACCAAGCATCCTCAGAACCTCGGGCCCAAAACAACCCAGACCGGCGTATGGAGCCTGCTCCAGAACCACAACAGATCCAGAACCACAGCAGCTCCAGAACCACAACAGATCCAGAACCACAACAGCTCTGGAGGCTCTTCTCCTTGCTTTGAAGCAGCTTGGTCCAGAACCACCAGATGCAAACCAGAACTCCAGACTGACTTTCTTCCGTCAGTCAGGACCGTCAGGGAAGCCCCCAAAGAACCACATGTGGACATCTTCCAGATCTTCCAGATGAGAGTTTGGTCTTCTTTCTGAATGACAGTCCTAAAGTTCCTCTGATGTTTCAGCGTCCACATTTGTCTTTATTTGGTGAGTTTGAAATAGAAAAACAAATTCATCTTTCCGGCTCCGAGTGGAGAGAAACCCCACATCGGAGCAGAACACCCAGAGCGGTTCTGCTCAGCTCGTCCTGATCATCCACCATCACCAGGCTGGACCACGATGATGGTTCTCACCCGGAGACACACTCCGTCTTTGAACAGACCGCATTTCAGGTCAGGATGAAGCCGGAACTCCAGCGTGACGGACAGATCGGACCCTTCAGAAGGTTTGAACCCCGCCTGCACCCAGACGTTCAGAGGTTACTCAGGAGCTCCTCCTATACTCCTGCTTTGGAGATCAGGTCATGTTTGTTCCTCTGTTCTCATTTTTAGGCCTCAGTGTGAATATTAACTAATAAATAATGACAAGAAGATGGAGTCCAAAAATCCATATTCTGGATTTTTGCTTCTAAGCACTAGAAACGTGTTTGTACGTTTTTAATTAATGTTAACAAGTTAAAGTTCCTCTTAGGCCTGCTTAAATCAATAATTATTTCTGTTCATTTTTCAGAACAAAGCCAAGTTAGTTTGGAAATAAAAATGATAAAAATGATAGATCTGGATCAGATAGAATCTGATCTTAGTCATTGAGATCAGCTCCAATCCTCCAGAAACCAGAAAAACAGATTTTTTTTTTCTTAGTTCAGTTTCACTACTGATCTGATAAACAGTTTGGCTCCGGGGTGTAATTATGGGATGTAAAGTCGCACACTTCTCCCGTTCCTTCAGGAATCGTAGGAACGATGCTCGTGCCCGACAGATGCAAGCTTTACGCTCCACCACAGGATCTCTTCGGTTTCGTGCACGTGCCCCCAGGACGACTTCAGGAACTCGTACGACTCGTTTGAACTGGTGGCTGAGTCACGGCTCCTGTGGGAGGACAGGAGGAGCAGGCCTCGCTCCCACAGGGTTAATGCAGAGACGTGATGCTGCCGACCACAGCAGAGGAGCTGGCTCCGCCCACTCTGTCTGCACGAGCATCTGGTGTAAACAGAAGCTGTAACAGGTTCAACAGAGAAATGCTTTTCAAAGTAAAACCACGGCAGTTATCTTCACTTTCTACGGCCAACGACGCCAAGAAGAAGAGCTGCTGTTTTCCTGAAGGTCATCGGTTTATCGAAAACATGAAGCTGCGATCAAACAAAGAGAATCCGTATCAGATTTGACCTTCAGACGCTCCTGCAGCTGGGAAGCAGCCGCAGGTTCAACCCAGCTGTGGCAGCATCACTGATCAATCTCTGACATCACCGTCACCTGCAGCAAAGCCCGCTCCAACCCCATGAACACCTGCAGAACCCACAGGAACCCGCGGCACATGCAGACAGGAGTGTGTGTGTGTGTGTGGGGGGGGGGGGGGGTCTGGGGGCATTCACTGGCTTCACAAATGCCTCCACAGCGATATTTCCACTGTAAACGCCCAACGACGAGCCAACGGTCCAGAAGACCGACGCGCCGGTCGACCTCCAAATGCACCATGGCAGCTACAGCCAGACGAAAAAGCTGCGTCATCTGCATAACTGAAGCTGCTTCCTGCTGTGACATCTGAAGACATCTGCACAAATTCAGTACAACTTTATTGTCCCACAGGTCATAGGACAAAGTCAAGAGAATGTTCAAAGGAAGATGTGAAATGATCAAAACGTTTGTCAGAGTTAGAACAGCCCTGACTGGTGCCTCCAAAACCCTTTCAGGGGGAATGTTTCCAGTGATGGAGAACGATGTGAGATGTTAAACTTAGGAGAGTGGTCACATGACCAGACTGAGCATTCATCTCTTCAACCAGACAGACTCCATATGACTCCTTCATCCACACAGACCTCACAGATGGAGCTCCAAACAGCTGCATCTACAGACATGACCATAAATATGTGGACAGAGACACATTCTGTCTCATTTAGTTTCTGTACATTACCACAGTGAATTTGAAATAAAACAACTCAGATGCCATTGAAGTGCAGACTTTCAGCTTTTATTCCATGGGTTGAACAAAAGATTGCATAAAAATGTGAAAAACGAAAGCATTTTTAAACACAATCCCTTCATTTCATGGTAAGTAATTGGACAAATGAAATAACTGCAAACCAAATGGTCATTCCTAGTATTTGGTTGAACAGCCTTTGTTGGCAATGACAGCCTGAAGTCTTGAACTCCTGGACATCAGCAGATGCTGGTTTTCTCCTTCTGAATGCTCTGCCAGGCCTTTACTGCAGCAGCAAACAGTTGCTGTTTGTTTGTGGGCCTTTCTGTCTGAAGTTCAGTCTTCAACCAGTGAAATGCTGCTCAGTTGGGTTAAGACCAGGGGCCTCATTTCTAAAACTTTGCGTAGGATTTGCGTCAGAAGTGGCGTACGGATGAAACATAGGACGTGCGTACGCACAGAAATATTCAGATTTATAAAACCGTGCGCACGCACATCCTACGCATCTTTCCCTTAATAAATCACAACCGATTGTAAATGAAGCGCAGCTTTTGCAGCTTCATGACACGCCCATAGTTGCCCATAAATAGTCCTTGAAACGCCCACAAATGAATATTCATTGATTGGGAAACCATGGCAAACACAGAGAGGAAATCAAAAAAACGTAACTTCACTCAATGTGAAGTAGAAGTTATCGTTGGCGAGGTGGAAAAGAGGAGAAAAGTGTTGTTTGGAGGGCACAGTGTGGGCATTACTAATGCCAAAAAGACACGTGAGCGGCAGACGGTGGCAGACGCCGTAAATGCTGCAGCCTCACAACCTCAGACCGTGGCCCAAATAAAAAAGAAATGGTCGGACATCAAAGTCGAGGCTGTCTAAAGATGCGTTCACTCTGAATTCTTCCATTTGCCACATCTTCTAAGATCAGCCATTGTGCGTCATTCCGCATTGTGATGGAGCATTTTATTTCCCTCCATTTAATTACATCTGACAAGCTACAGATGTCGGTAATAATCCACGTGGAAATGGGAAATTGATCAGCAAATGTAATTTCTTGTTGCTTTCTGAATGGTTGAGACATACGCCATACATGGTTTTATCAAAAATAAAACAAACTAAAGGCATATGCATGAATACCATAATTCCATAGCTTATGAAGAAATGTTTTACTATGAAAACAACTTTCCCCAGTGGACAATTAATACGTCTGTCCGTCCGTCCGCACTGATATCTGCTCCTCCAGACGGACACATTAACGAGAATATCAGTTTTGTACATTATTTTGTTCTGTTAACTATATTATTTATGAGGATGAATTGCACAACATGCCAATATTGTAGAACATATTTCACTTTTCTTTTTCCAAATATGTGTTCATTTGAATTTCTGTTGTAATTTTCGTTTGATTGTTTTGTTTGTTTCACTGCTGATCGATCAAACGGTGTTGGTGTAGCTGTTAATTGTCAGACTTGCTTTGTGAAGTCTTCATGTTATTTCTGAGAGGCAGGATTGTCATTTTCACTTTCACGTGTTTCTTCCATCTGCCGACGGTGTCACCGTCACCTGGATCTGCGCAGACAGTCTGTCTCTGAACACCTCAGAATTCATTGGGCTGCTTCTGTCCTGTGTCACGTCATCAATAAACACTAGTGTCCCAGTGCCACTAGCAGCCATGCAGGCCCAGACCATCACACTGCCTCCACCGTGTTTTACTGATGATGTAGTGTGTTTTGGATCAGGAGCTTCTCCACGCCTTCTCCAGACTTTTCTCTTGCCATCATTCTGGTAGAGGTTGATTTTGGTTTCATCTTTCCAAAGAATGTTTTTCCAGAACTTTTTTAGATGCTCTTTAGCAAAGTCCAGTCTAGCCGTCCTGTTCTTGAGGCTGATGAGTGGCTTGCATCTTGCAGTGTTCCCTCTGGATCTACTTTCATGCAGTCTTCTTTTGATGGTAGACTTGGATATTGATCCGCCTACCTCCTGGAGAGTGTTGTTCATTGGTTGGCTGTTGTGAACGGGTTCGTCTTCACCCGGGAAATGATTATGTCCATCATCCACCACTGTTGTCTTCCGTGGACGTCCAGGTCTTTTAGCGTTGCTGAGTTCACCAGAGCTTTCTTTCTTTCTCAGGATGGACCACACTGTTGATGTTGCCACTCCTAATACTGTAGCAGTTTCTGGTTTCATGTTTTTTTTCCTGTTTTCTCAGCTTAATGATGGCTCCTTTCACCTGCATGGAGAACTCCTTTGACCGCATGTTGTCTGTTCACAGCAAAATCTTCCAAATGCAGCACGAGTCCTCTAATCAACTCCAGGCCTTTTATCTGCTTCACTCATGATGACATAACAAGGGAATTGCCCACACCTGCCCATGCAATAGCATGGAAGACAATTGTCCAATGACATACCAGCCCATGAAATGAAGGGATTCTGTTTAAAAATGCTTTAGTTTTTGACACTTTTATGCAATCTTTTGTACAACCCATGGAATAAAAGCTGAAAGTCTGCACTTCAATGGCATCTGAGTTGTTTTATCTCAAATTCATTGTGGTAATGTACAGAAACTAAAGTAGAAAGAAAGAATGTGTCTCTGTCCCAATATTTATGGTCCTGACTGTAACTTAGAGGGAGAGAACACGGTCCGTGCTCCACCCTCCATCTATACCTACTTAAAGATCGACTGGATGCAGGAGCTGAAGTTCTCCATGCCCCCGTTTGGTTCAGTGTGATTCATGTCCTGTCCCTCTTTCCCACTCTCCTCTGGGGGAGTGATTCCAGATTCCGTGCTCCTGTACCTGACCGTGGACCTCCTCTCTTCTCCTACACTTGGCTGTGAACCCCCCTTCTGGCTCGTCTGACGCCCCCAGCCGTCCCCCCAACTCCATCTGGATGAAGCTCATCTGCTGGACTATTCAAACATGTAGTTGTAGAGTTAGATAAGCTAATTCTCTCTGAGAGTTCTGGTACATCTGTCCGTCCTGGGGGAGGACCCCTCCTTCATGTGGACACCCCTGAGGTTTCTGCTTTTTTTTTCAGGAATCAGCTTTTTTTCAAGAGTTTTTCCTTCCTGAGAAGGAGGGTCTGAGGGCAGAGATGTTAGTTTAGTCTATTTAGTCTGGCCATTACCTATTGAATTCTATGACTAATTTAATGTTCTTATAAAATTACCAGTATGCAGTCTGTTGAGATCATTATGCTATATAAAAAAATTGAATTTAAATTGAAGGAGCTTCCAACAACCAGACGTTCCTCCAACCTTCTCCACCAGGAAAACCAACTCGCCGTCAGGTGGTCAGTCAAAAACTCAGACCCCTCTTCATCGGAGTGTCTGAGACGCACGCAGCAGGTCAGATGACACCAGGTCCAAATCAGAAAAATCCATGAGTGTTTCTGTAAACTGCAGTTTCATTTGATTTTGGAGATTTTAAAGTTAAAAGTCTTCATCATCCGAGTCATCCTCAAACAGGTGCATTCATTAACCTTTGGTCTCTAAATGACGCAGGAGCACTTTCATAGTCATCAGGGGGGTTTACCACCGTATACTTATTTAAAACCAACATTCAGACTGACAGGAGAGCATCAAGAGTCTGCCCCCCCCCCACACACACACACACACACACACACACAGCATCAGGCTCCTCCTTTTCTTTAAAGAAAACAGACTCAAACCTGTGGTGAACATTGCTGAACGCGAAGAACGCATCAAGCATGATGTTCTCTCTGTTCTACATTAATCAGATCAGTTCTGCTTCAAACCGATTCAAACGGCTGAAAGAACATTTACAGTTCTGATCAGTGAACTTCCAGCCTTCAAACCATCTTTGGTACTTAGAGGCAGAAACATTGGATTCTGGTGGTCGGACCAACAAGTCACCAGTTTGACTAACGTCTGAACACGTGTGATGCAGAGTGAAAAAAGAATAAAGTTCTGTTTAATGTTTGACCCTACATAAAAACACACACAGCTGACACAGGAATGCTGTAACCACATTAACAGGCTGCTGATGATGCTGCCACTGTAGAGTTGCCCCACCCCTTCTGGCGTTCCAAACAGGAAGTGGCTCCAAGAAGCCAAAATCCCACAGACATCTATAGAGACATAAACAGCCTAGTCAGTCATTCTATTGGTCAGAAGAACCCTTCTGGATCTGATACCTTTTTCTTAACATCTTCCTGATAATCCTCATTTTTTCAGTAGTTCAAGTTATAAACTGACCAATTAGAAGCCTCAATAGAAGTAGGCGGAGCCTGCTGGTCCCCACATCCACAGTTTGCATGGCCCCCTTTCCAACAAGCTGATTGTTGAGAGTGGTTGCTAGGTCACGATATGCGATAGTGGTGATTAATATTGCGATTACAATATAACTTCCGGTATATAAAAGAATAGCAAAACAACCAAAAACATAATTTCCATTTCACTGCAACGGTTTAAAAACTATACTCCAAATGACCCTCGTCGACGTAGGAGGCAAACATAAAAGGGCTCATCTGACTGATGAACAACGTAAACGACTGTTTTTAATTTCCAGACTGAGAATATGAACTTTTTCGTTAACATCAAGCTTCAGGTTTTGTGGAAAACATCTAAACGTTTTACTGATGACACCACACATCCCATAATGCACCTCTTCTGATGTCAGGCACATAGACGGATCCGAATACACAGAACGCACTTCAGGTGAGCTGCTCACATCTGTGTCCTCATTGGTTCTTTGGAATGTTCTGGAGGACGAGCAGCAGCAATACACAAACACGCAAATGCACAACACAGGCACACATGTACACATACAGGTTTGTTAACATTTTTAACCCTCTCTTTCTTCCATATGCCATCCATCCATCCATCCATCCTCTGAACCCACTGAATCCCTTTTGGGCTCACAGGGTTGCTGGAGCCTATCCCAGCTACTGCTGAGTGAAGGTGGGTTACACCCTGAACCGGTTGCTAGTCTGCAGCAGGGTCACACACTAGCACGCTCACATGCACACCTAGGGACCACGGAGACACAGCAGTGGACCTATGAAGCCGGTTTCTGGAGTGAGGGAGAAAACCCAAACGAGTGAGGTTGAACACTCCACACAGGAAGGCCCCAGCCAGGGTTTGAATCCTGACCACCACACCCTGTGCAGTCTCACACGTTATTTACACGTATGTAGGGCTGAAAAAGCTGACAGCTCGTCATCAGAGCATCGGCGTAGACAAACATCAACGTGAAGCTCCTCCCTCCTACGACAGCTGCTGACCTGAACATTTGACCCCAAATGCACCTGAATGTAAAGATGAGACAGCAAACAATCCTGTTTGTGTCAAACTGTCCTGTTATCAAACACAAAGTCTCCATCTGGTTACTCTGAGAGGAAAACATTGACCAGGATATGAATCCTTAAACTAAAAAAAGAAGCTTTCTTCAGAATAAACAGTAAACATGTCGCATCGCTGAACAGCTTCATTCCAGGACCTCCAGCCGCCTCCACGTCTCTGTCCACCTGCTTTATAACTGTTTTCCTTCCTGGAGGACTCGTCACGTTCCTCACGGTCAGTGACTGACCTCTGAATGATCCACAGGACGATAAAAGGAGGAGGATGCGTGTGACGTGAAGGTCCAGAAGACTTTCAAAGAAACAAACCACGACTGCTCAGAACTGCTGGGCTGTCTTTAGATTATTTCAGAAAATTACATTATAATTTTAAAAATATTCTCTCAACAGAACTGAAAACCCGAATTCAAACCCTCAGCCTCGCAGGTTCGAGCCCGCAGACAGACGCGCTGGGATGCAGCAGGAGGAGGATGCAGCCCGTTGGCATGGCTCCTCCGACAGGCGGTGATGCTGCTCAGCCTCCAGCTCCCCAGGACCGGCCCGGTACCGGACGTGAACTCTAACTGGTTCTTTCACAATTAAAGCCTGACATTTCTCCGCGTGGTTCCTGGCGGGACGTGAAGCAGGACCGACCGGGAAAAGGTGAGGACTCGGCCCGCCCTGCCTGCTCCTCCACATGGGTCCAACCACACCACCGAGCCGCTGAGCTAGCTCCGAGCGGCACACCAACCACGAGCCTGCCGGGTTCTGCCCGGTACCAGAGCGGGAGTAATCCCTCCCAGAACCCGACCTCCAGCCGCCGCCGTGGGCTCGGAGCCCGTCTCCCCGAGAAACAGTTCAGCACTCCGGGTCATGTTTTCAAACAAGCTCGGGCGGGAGAAGTTCACGGCTGGAGCAGGTTAGCATTAGCATAGCTAGCAGCAGCTAACTAGCACAACAGAGACGAAAATAAATATTTGTTGTTTACAAACAACAAGCAACGCAGCGAGACTCACATCCGGGTCCAGAGAGTCCGGCTCGCGGGTCCCGGCATGAAACCTGTCCGACATGGGGCTGAGACTGGCGCCAAAGGACACTCCGAGCGTGGTAGCCTCGCGGCTAAGCTTCTGGAAACCTTCGCCTTTCATTGTTTACTTCGCGAAATCACGCGGGGAAACGCACGCAGACGAAGCACGCGCTCACCGAACCGCCCCCGGTCTTGAGCAGCAGACCGATGCGCCCGTTGGGAGTCCGACCGGGAGCGGAGCGTTGGGCTGCCCGGCGACCGCGAACCTTTCTGCCGCGGCGATCTGCGGCTAGCGCGGTGACAGCAGGCCACGAGTCAACACAGGCGGTCTCCTTCTTTCTTTGCCGCCGGTGGCCCCCGGTACGACGCCGGCTGCGCCCACCGGCCGCACGCCGGCGCCGTGCCGGGAACCCCGCTCCCGGATCCGCGCCCAGCATCACCGGCGCCCGCATGGACACCAAGCTGATGACAAAAACACCAAACCTCCGCTTACCTGCACATGATCCGCCATTTTTCTCCATTTCATGCACCTCTCACTCCCCCGCTTATGGGTATGCATAGAGACAACAGCGCCCCTGCTGGCGGCGGCTGCGCAGTGCACCTCCAGCGGCCTCGGAGCGACACAGCGGCGGGAAAAACAACAACCGGGGATAACGACAACCGGGGATAAACGACAACCGGGGATAACGACAACCGGGATAAAGACAACCGGGGATAAACGACAACCGGGGATAAACGACAACCGGGGATAAACGACAACCGGGGATAACGACAACCGGGGATAAAGACAACCGGGGATAAAAACTAATATCCAGGAAAAAATAAAAACCGGGTATTTAAAAAACAACAACAACCAGGACTAAAAAAATATCTGGGGAAAAAAATAACAATTGAAAAATAAACAAGAGTTTACAATAAAAAAAACTAAACTAAAAACAACACACACACAAACAAACTACAATGCAGAACAAAATTAATTTGACGACATTTGGGATCTTAAACAACTACAGTAAAACTTTCCACCCTCTGTACAACTAAAACCAAACAAAAAAAGAAAAACTATTCATCAACCACAATCACACCTACGTTTGCAACACAAACATGTTAGAATATGTTTGCAGCGAGACACCTGAACATGAGTCAGTGTACGGTTCTCCTTCATTCAATTCAATTCCATTTTATTTGTAGCCCAAATTCACAACAGTCGTCTCCATGGGCTTCATATCAGTAATTGAAAAAGTTAAACATAAAATCAAAAGGATCATGAATACATAGAGTTCAATAGGAAAATACTAAACTTAACTAACAAACTGACTAAACTAAACTGGACATCCCTGCCCTTAGACCCCCCTTCACGGTAAGGAAAAACTCCTAAAAAAACTGATTCTGGAAAAAAGCAAACCTCAGGGGTGGAGGTGGGATCCTCCCCCAGGACGGACAGATGTACCAGAACTCCTAGGAGAATTAGCTTATCTAACTCTACAACTACATGGTGAAATAGTCCAGCAGACGAGCTTCATCCAGACAGAGTTGGGGGACGGCTGGGGGGCACCAGAGGGGGGGTCCACAACCAAGTGTAGGAGCAGGAGCAGAGAGGAGGTCCACGCTTCATCTTTGTCTTGAAGTTGAGTTACAGCATCTGAACTTACAATCTTTTTCCTTGAAACGTTTCACTGCAACTTCAAGACAATGAAGTCAGAAGCTGGGGAAAGTATGGTCCACTGGGGTTCTGTCCTCTACTTCTCCTCTATCCTTGATCATTAATTCATGATTCACGTGTTGTGATTCCAGTTGGTTCGTCTCTGCTCCTGCTTTTGGCTGTGGACTTTGAATTTTACCAGGAAAGTTCCATTGAGATCCGCAGATCTCCTTTTCAAGGGAGAGGTAGATTAAAACACAACTCAAGACATTTCATTGAATAAAAAGAATTTTAAAAACATGTTTATTACTTTATTTCCAGGTCCAGTCATTGGGTATGAATGACTTTTGGTACCGGGCAGTTTTGGAGCGGAGCTGTCTGAGCCTCCTAGAGAAGGAGCTCTGCTGTTTGTCCAGAACAGGGGGGAGAGGATGCTCTGGGTTGTCCATGATTGACAGGAGTCTGTTCAGTGACCTCCTCTCCATCACTGCTTCAAAGGTTTCCTGTTTGCAGCCAATGACAGAACCCGCCTTCCTGATCAGCTTCTTCAGTCTGTTGGTGTCACTGACTGCAATGCTGCTTCCCCAGCAGACCACAGAGGATGATTGTCAGAGAGATGAAGAGGTCTTCTTGGGAACAGGGACCAGGCAGGAGGTCTTCCAGAGGAGGGGCACCCTCTCCAGTCTGAGGCTCAGGTTGAAGAGATGCTGGAGAACCGCAGACAGCTGGGGGGCACAGGTCCTCAGGGTACGAGGGCTGACGCCATCCGGGCCGGCTGCTTTGTGCTGGTTAAGTTTCTCCAGCTGTTTCTTCACCTGGCAGGCTGTTACAGTCAAACAGGGAGGGAGGGGGGTGGAGACAATCATCCATAAAAATCATAAAGTTAGACTGAAATACAAAATAAAGTGAAAATAAGAGGAACTGTGATGCACTAAGCTTAAAATTAAGCCACCAAACCTAACAGAAACTCATCTGGTGCTTAACTGGACCTAACACTGCAGTGGATGAAGACCTCTGCGTGGTAATCATGGCCATTTCCTCCCTGCGCCGCCACATCTGGACACCAGGTGGCAGCAGATACCAACAATTCCTGGAAGCACCAAAACTTCTTAACAGGATTTTCCAACAGAAACATCGCGTTTGTGTACTTTTTTGTCTGTTTCCTGTTGCATCATCTGCATCCATCTGCATCCTGCTTTACATGTGTTTCAGCATTACATACTCTTTACCAGTCAGTCTGAGGAATGCTGCACTTATATCTGTGTTGTAAAGTTTTTATTCACTCATAAGTTTATAAAAATACACTTTTGCACACACGCACAAACACACACGCGCGCACACAAAACGTGCACATGAGAGTCGGTGATTTTTTCTTTCCCATTGTTCCAAAGAGTTGCTCTTCTGCCTCCTGGAGCGTGCACAGCTGTGTGTCAACAGCAGCACGCCTGCCAGGAGATTCATTGAAGAACATGTTGGGGGGGTGCCTTGTCATGGCAGGATGAGTAGAGGCTGCCCCTATCTCACCTGCCCAGGTATGTGTGTGTGTGTGTGGGTGGGGGGGGGGATAAACCAGGTTAAAGGGTAATCAAGACTGGCTGAAGAGGAGGGAATTGGGGGCTATACTTATGCCATCCAGGGAGACTATCTGAGCAGACAGAGCATCTCTGAGGTTTTTAGGTCCAAGTATAATGACCTCAGTTTTTTCTGGGTTCAAGAGGAGGTCATTAATTGTCATCCAGGTCTTGATGTCACTGATGCAGGCGTTCAGTTTCTCTATCTGGTCATTCTGGTCAGGCTTCATGGATAAATACAACTACGTATCGTCGGCATAACAATGAAAATTAATGCTGTGTTTCCTGATTATGTTTCCTAGGGGTAGCATATATA
The DNA here is from genome assembly GCA_037389245.1 of Oryzias sinensis. Lineage (NCBI taxonomy): Eukaryota > Metazoa > Chordata > Actinopteri > Beloniformes > Adrianichthyidae > Oryzias > Oryzias sinensis. The sequence goes on from CM074502.1 coordinate 290,995, forward strand.
TCATAAACAGGATCGGTCCCAAGACTGAGCCCTGTGGGACTCCATAGTTGACTCGAGTGCACTGAGAGGAATGGCCATTTACATTAACGAACTGATGCCTATGGGACAGATAGGATTTAAACCACTGGAGAGCAGATCCTCTGATCCCTATGTCCTGCTCTAGTCTATGGAGTAAAATACTGTGGTCGATAGTGTCAAAGGCTGCACTGAGGTCCAACAGGACCAGAATAGAAAGTAGACCTTTTTCTGAGGCCAATAACAAGTCATTAGAGACTCTAACTAGTGCAGTTTCCGTACTGTGGTGGGGTCTAAACCCCGACTGAAAGTCTTCAAAGAGGCAGTTGTCCTGTAGGTGGCAGTAAAGCTGCTTAACTACAACTCTTTCTAGGATTTTAGAAATAAAGGGCAGGTTTGATATCGGTCTATAGTTGGCCAAGATGCTAGGATCCAAACTGGGCTTTTTCAGAAGAGGTTTAACAACTGCATATTTAAAAGACTGTGGCACGTAACCCGTTTCCAGAGAGGCATTTATCATTGTTAATATGGGATCATTGATTAGGGGAAAAGTTTCTTTAAAAAGTCTAGTGGGAATTGGGTCTAACAGACACGTTGAGGATTTGGAGGACGTAATAATTGATGTTATTTCTACTTGATCCACAGCAGTAAAGCAGTCCAATGTTACAGAGGTTTCTATGGATGCCTCCATTTCTACCACTTCAGCCTGTTCTGGGCTGATTGTAGGAATAACTTGATTTAACTTATGTCTAATATTTGAGATTTTACTATCGAAAAATGTAAGAAAATCATCAGAGCTGAGAGAAACAGGAACATGTGGTTCTACTGAGCTCTGACTGCGAGTTAATTTAGCAATAGTGCTAAAAAGAAATCTTGGATTGTTTCCATTCTCTGATATTAAGGTTGAATAGTACTGGCTTCTAGCTCTACGCAGAGCTTTTTTATAATTTAATAGGCTATGTTTCCAGATATCCAGAGACTGCTCTGAACCGGAGCGGCGCCATTCTCTTTCCAACTTACGGGTTTCTTGTTTAAGAGAACGAGTTTCAGCGTTAAACCACGGTGCTACTCGGTTTTGTCTGACGAACTTAGGTTTCAAGGGGCAACAACATCGAGTGTACTCCTGAGGGCTTGTAAGGCATCATTAACAAAGTGGTCATTTATACTAGGACTGATGCTATGGGAGCTGGACTTAGAGTATTTTATTCTAATGTAAACTGGAAGGTAATCAGAAATGATGGGGTTCTGAGGAAGGACACTCCACGACACAGATGATCCAATCCACTGAGAGGGAAAATCTTTTCATTCTGCTGCTCGCTGTGACGAATCCACAAAAATATCAGCTAAACTAATAGTTTCCTGCTTTGCTGAAGAAGCCCTGCTGCGGTGAATTAAGATGAACACGCAGGAGACGCCGCGGCTCGGTTGGCTCTGACTCACCTGTGAGCATCTACTGCAGAGACGGCAGATGTTCTGCTGCACAGCGGGACGCTCCTCTTCACCGTCAGGTTCATGTTTGTTCATGGAACCCTGACGTCTGCAGCCTCCAGAACCCAGACGCTTTTCAAGAGAACCTCACTGCAGCAGTTTATCTGAGAAACCATGAACGGAACCAGTCCAAATCTGAGCTGCACATCCATCCATGATGCAGTTTTTCTGCTCAGATCCAAAATTTCAGGACATTTTTTTAAGGAAGAAACATCCAAAACACTTTTTTTGATGTTTCATTTCCAGCAAAACAAAGATTTCACTTTGTCAACTTAAAAAGGTGATACTTTAATTCAGGTAAAAAACTCATCTAACGGTGCAGGTCTCTGTTCTCTGGACAGGGGTGTGGTTACCATGGTAACCACGGTGTAGCATCTTCATTTCGTAAGGTTCTGAGTTTTGGGTGCATTTGGTCCCCATTCCTGCACGTCTTCAGCTCCGTTCACATCTGGTTTTGGATGTAGAGCCCCAAAACAATCTTAAAAGTGTGCTAGATGCACATCTCACACACGTTTACACCCATTTTTCATTGGAAGTGTGTTCTTGAGGCCGGTGTGACCGTAGCTGCAGAGTAGTGGTCGTCTTTGGAGCCTTTATATTTACATGAAGCCTAGATGTTGTCAGATGAAAGGTCTGGACCGCAGCAGGTCAGCAGGTCAGCAGGTCAGCAGGTCATCCTCTTGCAGAGTGAAGCTTCCGTCAAACTGTTGCTTCTTCCTGCTGAAACAGGCGTCACCTGGGCGGTGTCAGATGTTGCTTTGAAAGCATTTACACGTCCTTCAGAACTCCTAACAGGTAACCTTGTTCTATCCTGGGCACTTTAACATTTGGAGTTTGGTCATCTAGATCAGTGGTCCCCAACCTTTCTGTCACCGCGGACCGGAACAACGCAAGACACGTTTACCGCGGACCGGTGGTGGGGGGTGTGTTGAGGTGCAACACAAGGCCCGTTTACCGCTGCCTATTAAAGTCAGATTTCCCTTTTTTAGCGGGTGCAGGTTCCTCTTCTGTCCCTTCATTGGACCGTTTCCCCCCGTCAAAGCAACTTTCTAAAGAACTTTGTTTTTGGGTCATTTTGGTTGTTCTGGTTTAATTTTGGCGGATGGGGTGTATCACGTGATGTTTGGTGTCGCGACTTTGACGTGCGTTATTTTCAATATAAAACGTTTTTTTCGGAAAAAAAACAATAAAATGGAAATTATTTTTCCTTCCTGTGCGTCCCGGTGCCAAGTGTCCCGCGGCCCGGTACCGGTCCGTGGCCCAGTGGTTGGGGACCACTGATCCAGACCCACTAGACAGTGCTCTGAACCTTTTTTCTTCAATGGTTTGTGATCTTCACTGGTGTCCATGGATTACATGAAATCTTTCCACCTTTGTCATGGTAGGGCTGTCAGGGCTGTCTAAGGTCAGACGTGTCTGACCTGAGCGGTGCAGAGTCCTCTGAGAACCTGAAAACCACAACATCCAACCAAGGCCTTTGTCCCTGACACACAGAGATTTCTCCAGTTTCTCATGCTCAGTAGAAGATACGACTTTCAAAGTCTCTGACCTCAAGAAACTTCATGTTCAAAGAATTCACGACCCTTGTGCCGTTCTTTCACAGAGTAGGAGCTTTGCCCTGAGCGTGTTTCACACCTGATGTCAGTGAACGTCTCACAGGTGTACCTTTAGAAGTTGGTTCAGACATTTCCTTCCTCTGTTGGAGACCTCCAGCATCACAGCTGAAACCAGGAGAAGTTCTCTGAATGCCTTCTTTCTCCGGTTCTATTGCAGCAGCAGGTTCTTCAAGGAAGTAAAATGTTGAGTTTGTGTCAGCTGAGGCTTCAGGACGGCGTGACGAGTGGCGCTCTGTGGAGCCAGCAGCTGCTCCCGGGGGTCTGCCTGGATTCTCAGCCCGACTTCCTGTCGGCTCTGACAGAGCTGCTGCAGTAGATCTGAGGCCCGATCAGTTCTTCGCTCCAGGCTGCAGACAAAAGGCATCTCTGAGGTGTTAGATCTGATTCTGTTGGATCGGATGTGTCTGGGGGGGGGGGGGGGGGGGCATGTCCTCCTTTAGTGGGATGCTGGGTTTTTTATCCTCTGAGCTCAGTAAAGCCGCTGTGGAGGAGCTCCAGCTCCTGGTCAGCACTGCAGCCCTCAGCGGGAAGAGCGCCGTGCCAGGTGAGCACGCCGCCTCACCTCAGTCATGTGAGCAGGGATGCAGCTGAGGTGAACATGCGTGTAACAGCCGTGTGGAGGAGTCCGTCAGCGGGTCATAAACACACCTCCGGAGGTCCTGATGATGTGTTTCCAACCTGCCAGCTCGGATCAGCGTGCACACAAGATCAGCCGGCTTTCACCTGACGTGGGAATTTGCTCTGACAGTGTGTGTGTGTGTGTGTGTGGGGGGGGTGCGCGGCAACGATTGTGCGACCGTGTCTGAAAATGACAGCTATAAGTGGATTCTTCTCAGCGGAGAATTTAAATCAGACAAATGTAAATGAAGGCGAACAGACGAGAGAGGAAACATGAAATGACCCACAGAGACACAGAGCAGCTGTAAAACACACACACACACACAAACACACACACAAACACACACAGACACACAACTGTCACAAAGAGACACAACACGACCGCCAACAGCCCAAAGACAAACACTGCTTTGACAACAACCACCACACAGAGGCACAGATATGAGAAAAACATTCACACCGCCGCTGACTGTATATGAGAACTGGACTGAGTGGCCCCTCCCCCTTGGCGTTCCAAACAGGAAGTACCTGCAAAATCCCACAGACTTCCATAGAGACATAAACAGCTGTTAGTCCGTCATTCTATTGGTCAGAAGAACTGTTCTGGATCTTATACCTTTATTTTACATCTTTTTGATAATCTTCAATTTTCATGATATATTTTCTGTAGATCAAGTTCTAAATTAACCAATCAGGTGGCTCAAAAAGAGTAGGCGGAGCCTGCTGGCCCCCACGTCCAACATTCAAAATATTTCATAGACCGATTTCGTGTAGCCCATTTTCAAGTGGAAGGGGTGTGGCCTTCCAACAAGCTGGGTGTTCAGAGTGTTCCCCGATTGGCCGGAATTGGTGCAGCAGCGTTCTGGATCTAAATGATTTATTGCTCTGCGATGGATCAACATTTATAGCTCTGAAACTCTGATCTACCTGGATCTTCACCCTGCACGGTTTAGACACGCCCCTTTTGTACCTGATCAAATCAAATCCCGCCTCCTGAGTCGAACCCCAAACAGAAACCTCCTCTGGACTCTGCTGCCCTCGTTCTCAGACGTCTGAAAAACGCGCAGATCTTTTTCCACCAGACGTGTCTGTCATGTTCTGCTGCCTGAGGCGACCCGTCACCCCGGGATCGACCTTCCCCGTCCGCAGGAGGATTTGGCTCCTGACGCCGCCGCCGCTGCAGGCCGACACCATCTTGAACGGAACGACTCTTTGGGAATTGGCTGTGAAAACACTGTAGCACCATGTGACCCCTTCACACCCGCTTCACTGTGATTGTTCTGAAAGCCTGGTCTGCAGGGCCCCCCAAAGACCTGAAGGTTCTTCTCAGAGAGGTGATGGTCTTCCTCAGAGCTCTTCCTCCTCCTCCCTGGATGCTCTCTGTTCATCCACACAGAGGAGGCTGCTGCATGCTGTGCGCCGCCTTGAGCAAAATGGGCTATTTCTGATCCGGCGCCATGTAAATAATACTGACTTGATTCAACGGGTTTAGTCCCCGCCCCCTTCCCCAGCCCCGAAGGACCAGCAGCTGCAGGCTGCTTCAGCGCTCATCCACAAGAAGAAGCAGCTCTTCCTCACAGAGCCTGGGCCGCTCCTCTTCACTGTCTTTAATCAGATCCGATTAAAGCCGACAGAACCGTCCCGTCCAATAAAACCAGCCAGCTCCTAATGTGTGGAGATCTTTATGAGAGGCCCAAACGTCCAGCCTGCTCCTCAGGAGGTCAGACGGATTCCCGTCAACAGGAAGCAGAGTTCTGCTGAGGCCCTCGAGGCCGCTGAGATCAGACCGCTGAGGAGCATGCTCAGTTTGGTCAGAACCCCTTCAGGGTGGGACGCATGAGGAGCGCTTTAATTCTGGCAGAAACGCTGACGGCCTGCAGGTCAATCAGGTGGACGAGTCTAAATTTACCAAACTCAGGTGTGACTCACAGAACTCTGCAGCTTCACTAATTAAACATCAGGAGGATGGAAATGTCAGCCTGACATCCGTGTGATTCAGACCGCCTCACACCTCTGTGGAGGCTTCTGATTGGTCAGCAGGAAACTCCAGGAAGCACCTGCAGCGGATGGACGTGTAAAGAATGCAAAGAGCTCAAGACTCCGCCTTCTTTGCCGCCACTAAGGTCAGAATTTGGTGATTTGGAGGAGACGATTTGAAATTCTCAAGGTTCCTTTCAGGTTCTGCTTTTTCAGTTTTTTTGTCTGTTTGTAGAAAATTTGGGGAAAGTTTTAAAATTAAAAAGAAAATCCAGAAGATTGAGAAGTTCAGGTTCATGAGCTTCTAGAAGCAGATCGTGGCTGTGAGGGAAAGTCTGCAGTTTAATCTGTGGTTTCAGAAGAACGAGGAGCAGAAAGCCTCCTGGTGGAGTCGGTTCTGCAGGTTCCTGCTTGTCATCCTCTGGATGAAGGTCCTCTATGGCAGTGTTTTCCAACCAGCGTGCCGTGGGAGATTACCCTCATTCACTAATTTAAAAACTCTCTGTTCATCCAAACAGTTCCTGATAAAACACTGAGGAGTTAGGAATATGAAAGATC
>CM074502.1:302266-313548 GCA_037389245.1 Oryzias sinensis
GATGGATGGATGATGGATAGATGGATGAATGATGGATGGATGGACTGGATGATGATGGATGAATGGAATGGATGGATGGATGGATGGATGGATGGATAGATGGATGGATGATGAATTAGATGGAATGGATGATAGATGGATGGATGGATGAATCTGATGGATGTGATGGTTGGATGGATGGATGATGGATGGATGGATGGATGATGGATGGATGGTTGGATGGATGGATGGATGATGGATGGATGGATGGATGATGGATGGATGGATGGATGATGGATGGATGGTTGGATGGATGGATGATGGATGGATGGATAGATGGATGGATGATGGATGGATGGATGGATGGATGGATGGATGGATGGATGGATGGATGATGGATGGGTGGATGGATGGATGGATGGATGGATATGGATGGATGGATGGATGGATGGATGATGGATGGATGGATGGATGGATGGATGATGGATGGATGGATGGATGATGGATGGATGGATGGATGGATGGATGGATGATGGATGGATGGATGGATGATGGATGGATGAATGGATGGATGATGATGGATGGTTGATGGATGGATTGATGGATAAGATCTGAATGAATGGATAGATGATGAATGGATAAGATGGATAAGATGAATGGATGGATGGATGGATAGATGGATAGATGATAGATAGGTGAATGGATGAATGGATGGATGATAGATGAATGGGTAGATGCATGAATGGGTGAGTGGATAGATGGATGGATAGATGGATCAGATGATGGATGGATGGATAGATGAATGGATGAGATGGATAGATGATGGATGGATGAATGGATGGATGATGGATGGATGGATAGATAGATGGATGGATGGATGGATGGATGGATGGATGGATGGATAGATGGATGGATTGGATGGATGGATGGATGATGGATGGATGGATGGACTGAATGGATGGATGGATGGATGGATGGATGATGGATGGATGATAGATGGATGGTCGGATGGATGGAAGATGGATGCATGAATGGATGGATGGATGGATAGATGGATAAATGGATGGATGAATGGATGGATGAATGGATGATGGATGGATGGTTGGATGGATGGATGATGGATGGATGGATAGATGGATGGATGGATGGATGGATGGATGGATGGATGGATGGATGGACAGATGGATGGATGATGGATAGATGGATGGATGATGGATGGATGGATGGATGGATGGATGGATGGATGATGGATGGATGATGGATGGATGGATGGATGATGGATGGATGAACAGATGGATGGATGATTGATGGATGGATGGATGAATGATGGATGGATGATGGATGGATGATGGATGGATGGATGGATGGATGGATGGATGGATAGATGGATGGATGGATGGATGGATGGATGGATGGATGGATGGATCTCCAGTTAGTTCTGACAAAAGAACAAACAGAAACTAAAGTGAATCAAACGTTGAAAAAAGTTGAAATGAATGAAACCAAAAACTCGGATGAAGCCACAAAAGACGTCAGCTATCGAGGAGGACAGGAAACAGGTGTGAAGTGGGCGGGGCCTTGGCTGCAAACGGAAGAGTCCTAACAGGTATGGATGATGGGGGGGCGAGTTGAGTAAGAAGGAATCATGGCGGCAGATGAAGTGTGTCGGGTGGTGGAGAGCTGTGAGCGCCGTTACCGTGGGAACAGCTCTGAGTGCTGCCGGGCCTTCACCACTTTTAATCCCCTTAATCTCAGCCCCCCAGTGGAGAATTTCAGATTTTACAGATGTGTGTTTGTCTGCTTGGCCGTGTGCACGCATGCAAATGCTTCTGAGATTATCCTGAAAGTTCAGGAACACTAACCGAGGAAGAGCTTCCTGCTCGCCGCTGCAGATGAACAGCGTGAAGGTTTTGTTGACAGACGCTCCTCACAGTCAGACCCAAACACAAACGCAGGTGTGACAGAAGACGCCACACGTCTTCATCAGCCAGCCTGCAGGCTGTTCCAGCCACTCCTTCAGATGAGATGCTTCCTCATCAGCCGCGTCTGCAGCTTTCACAGCCCGCCGTGTCAATTCCTTTGATTAAAAAACCGTCAGATGGTTTGAGTTAATCAAAGAGCTCAGAAAGTTTTAATGGGGTTCTTCTGTCTCCTGAAGCTGCTGTCTCTGCAACATTTCCGGAGCGTTCCTCTGAATCATGGGGAAAAGCAGACGCATACACACCTGCTGGGACGCACGCCTCCCTAATTCAGTCTGCATCCTGAGGGCAGCGCCACCTGGAGGACACTAAGGCTAAGGTCACCTTGCTGAGTCTGCTGAGTCTGAGGCCACGGCTTCTTGACCGCAGAAAGGTAGTCTGCCCTTTCTGGGTGGTGAACGCCGCCGCCCCCACGTAAAGGAGTTCAGACATCTTGGGTTCTTGTTCATGAAAGGCGGATCGGAGCGGCGTCCGCCGCCATGTGGTCGTTGTGGGGAAGAGAGAGCTGAGCCGGTTTATCTTAGTTCCAAGACTCACCTGTGACCTGTGGGTCACCTCTGTGACCCAGAGCTCATGATCCAAAGAACCAGGTCCAGAATGCAAGCGGCTGAAGTGAGCTTCCTTCGTGGGGGGGCTGGAAGATCCCCTAGAGAAAGGGGGAGGAGCTGCGTCACTCAGAGTAGAACCGCTGCTCCCTCACATCCAGTTGAGGTGGGTCGGCTATCTGGTCCAGAAGCCTCCTGGACGCCTCCCTGAGGAGGGGTTCCTCTTCTTGGGGACGGACGTCTTCTGGTCCAGAAGCCAAACCAGAGGAAAAACCAGATCTGCTCAGGTGCTGGAGAAGTGAGACGGACAGCAGGAAGGAGGAAGCAGCTTCAGCTTCTGCTTCCTGCTGGACCATTCACGTGCACACGTGCACACGCTGCTGTGTGTCAGCGAACCCCCAGTGTGTGTGGGAAGGGAGCAGCAGGTCTGTGGTGATCCAATAAGAAAGCTATTTTCTCTCCTTCAGCATTGGAGCTGGAAACAATCAGTCTTCAGGGTGATGCTCCTCTTCCTCCTATTGATTTGATGTGTGTGTGTGTTTGCATGGGTGTGTGTGTGTGTGTGTGTGAGAATAGTCATTGATTTCCACATCTGCTAGCTGCAGGTTAACTCAGCTGGATTTAGGAGGCAGGACTGAGGATTATTTAGTGCTTTGACTCACACACCTGAGCTCAGCTCACAGGTGTGTTTTTTCCCGCTCGTTTCTTCTTTTAATATTTATAAGGAAGCTTCTTCATATTTTCAGGATCTGCTTCAGGATGTTGATTCCACCTCAAGGTTCAGATTCCCAGAAAAGATGATCCTTGATTTGGTTCCACAGATCCAGGCCAGGGGGGTTACCGTGGAGACGATTCAGATTCTGGTGTTGTGGATTGGTTGGCGCTGATCCGCTGAACAAAAACGATGAATCTTTAGTAAAAATACCAAAAACCTTTACAGACGTGTTCTGGTACAGATTTTCCAGCATGCTTGCATCATAGTCTGGATTTCATATTTATTAATTTTCTAAATTCAAATTGTCGATTGTATTTAAAAAGAAATTTGTTTCTGTGAACCGAGCTTCAGCCTCATTTGTTTTATCATCAACGTAAAACATTTGATACTTTTAATTTGAAAATCAAGACCTTTACCAACACTTTACTTTGAAGGTTTGCTTACTTCCAATTACATTTTTGTTTTTTAATTTGTTTAGTTGATTTACTTCAAAGCCATCCGTCAACCATCCATCCGTCAATCATCCATCCGTCAATCATCCGTCAATCATCCATCCATTTGTTTAGGTAGCTCACATCTTATTAGCTTACAGCCCCCCACACCCCCAACATAACGTTAGCCATGCAACAAAAACAGCAGCAACATCAGATCCATCCATCTGTTCAGTTCTGATCCAGATCCAGCTCAGACCAGGAAAACAGAGACGTTCATGGATCTGTTGGTCTGCAGGTGGATGATCAGAAAGGGGCGGAGCTTGGAGACTTTGGCCCCGCCCAGCATATTTCTACATCAAATCCTATCTTTTGGAAGCAAACAGTCTTGCAGCAGCAGCAGCTCCAACCTGCTGCATTCTGTTGAGATGGTGATGAGAACCTGAGAGGAAACAGAATAACTGCAGTAAAGAACCAGCAGAACTCTGAAGGTTCTGTTCCAGGAGGACTTTTGTTCTCAGAAACACAAGTCCACAGACGACCTCTGCTAAATTTGACTCAATCGACCAAAACCATTGAACTAAAATTCAAACTACAGGAGAACTGTTTTCTTCTTTTGTTCTGCAAACTTTGATGCTATAAACTCGTTTATTTTAGGAATGGACTTCTGTTTCTGAAGAGGTGAGTTCTTGTGAGTCTCCTCTGCTCTAAAAACTGATGCTGACAGAAAGTCATCTCTGAACTGATTATGGCTTTAAGTATTTCTTTCAACAGAAACGGCTTAAAGTTGCTGCTTTCCTGTGATAATGAAGCGCAGAGAAATCCTTTAATCCAGACTCAAGGTGAAAAACGCTCTGAACCTGAGCCGAGAAATCCTCCCTAAACCTGAGACTTTACACCAGCTGGAAAAGCTATGGAGCTCCGGAGGGGACAAAATACCATCAGGAGGGACATGAGGCGGGTTTGAGAGGAACCAGCGGCTCGCCTGGCGGCTGCAGGAGGGGCGGGTAAAGCGGTTGCATGCCGCTGCAGGAGGGGCGGGTAAGGCGGCTGCATGCGGCTGCAGGAGGGGCGGGTAAAGCGGTTGCATGCGGCTGCAGGAGGGGCGGGTAAGCCGGTTGCATGCGGCTGCAGGAGGGGCGGGTAAAGCGGCTGCATGCGGCTGCAGGAGGGGCAGGTAAGCCGGTTGCATGCGGCTGCAGGAGGGGCGGGTAAGGCGGCTGCAGGAGGGGCAGGTAAAGCGGCTGCATGCGGCTACAGGAGGGGCGGGTAAAGCGGCTGCATGCGGCTACAGGAGGAGCGGGTAAAGCGGCTGCAGGAGGGGCGGGAAAGGCAGCTGCAAGCAGCTGCAGACGGCTGCAGGAGGGGCGGGTAAGGCGGCTGCAGACGGCTGCAGGAGGGGCGGGAAAGGCGGCTGCATGCGGCTGCAGGAGGGGCGGGAAAGGCGGCTGAGATAAAGGAGAACAGGAAGTTGGGGTTTTCTCTTAACATTCAGTTGAATTTTAATAGGCCCCTCCCCTTAGCATGATCGGTGCTTTCATGTTTTTTAGATTCATTTGAATGTTTTTGCAATGTATGGATTTTTTATCATTAGGTATTTTCATTGTCTTCTATTTGCATTTTTCTGTTACATCTTCATTATTAACATTTTCTATCGTTTTTTAGATAGAAAACTTCAACATCTGTCCGGGAAAACAGATGACAAACACCTGGGTAGGCGCCTTGCTCCGCCCCTTTCTCGTGATACTTTTATGATGATTGACAGGCGACATTGGAACAAAAAGACTCCCCAGCTTTCATCGCACGCCAGGCGATCTGCGCTGCGTCCGCCTGGCTCATCTCAAACACGCTCTTATTCTGAAATGACATCATTCTGACTATTAGAAACATTAAACTGAGCTGACTGGATCATCAGTGAATGAATTCTCTGTCATTTGAACAGAAAAAGAATCCTGACAGTATTGATGTTTAATTCTTCTAGCCTGAACTAACGTGAGTCAGAAACAATGTCAGAGAACAAAAACGATTAAAATATTGAAAACTTTGTTTCCTTTTCTTTGAAGGACACGACCAAAAAGCTGCATTAGGTTTACATTTTAAATCGTGGATGTTTTACCACCTGATCGTCTAAATGTCAGTGGAACGCCTCGCAGTGCAGAACCAGGCTTTGCTAGCATGCGGCTAACCGCTAACCGCACACGCGTGTTTCTGCTGCCCTCTGACTAAACAAAAGGGAGGCTGTGTTGGTGGGGGGTACAGGTCTGTGTAGAAAACTCCTGCGCCAGACTTTGGACATGCTGACAGGTTACTTGTGTTTAAGATCATCTTTACACCTTTGGTTTGTTTGATCCTGATTGGTTGTGACCTCTGACCTTCAGCTTTTATCATTTTCTCTGGGTTTCCTCCTGGAAAGCTGCTCACAGGTCCGTCCTGGAGATTCAGCAGAACGTTGGACTAAAGAAACACATTTTGGTTTTAGCTCACATGGTGCAGCTTCAGGAACCAAACAACCTGGAGTCTGGAGGTCTTCTGGGTCCTGAAGGTCTTCTGGGTCCTGGAGGTCTTCTGGGTCCTGGAGGTCTTCTGGGTCCTGGAGGTCTTCTGGGTCCTGGAGGTCTTCTGGGTCCTGAAGGTCTTCTGGGTCCTGTCCCAGCTGCCATGAGGGGGGTCCTGCTCTCTCTGATGAATGCTTCAGGCGTTTGTGGTGGGCGGACTTGAAAGCAGTCAGGCGGCTGGATGAAGGCCACACCCTCCGGATCATCAGATCCCCAGCAGGAGGGTCCAAGACCCCCAGACTGAGCAGAGACTGGTCTTCTCCGGTGGTCCTGAGGAGCAGAATCCCGGTGGCACCGATGGAGAACTTGGGTTCCTTTCCTGGAACAAATTTCTGGAGTTTTCTGAACATCAGAAGGAAGTGGAACCTCCTGCACGTGCGCGCTCTCGTCCCGGTGGGGGTGTCTGAAGGACGCTCATTACGGTCAACAAGCGAGCCGCGGTCCTCTCAGCAAATCTCCCTTTTAATCAGCACATCAATCTGCAGCCCCCCACCCCCGCTGCACAAACACAGGCGCCGATGTCGGAACATTCATTGGCGGCACTTGACTCCCCTCCAGATGAGCGTCGCTACACGCCGCCTAATAAAGCGGCTAATTGTGCGGCTGTCGGGGCGGGATTGATTTGTCTGTTTCAACACTGATAAGAGAGGCAATCATCTCTGTGTGACGCTCTGCAGCCGCCGCCACGCCGCCAGCTGACTGCAGCCACAACTGTGTCTGTTTGTGTTTACGTATGGGATTGTGTCCGTGTGTATTTATGTGTGTGTTCATGTTGGTGTTTATGTGTCTACGGTGTGGTGTGTCCACGGCTTCTGAAGACCTGCACTGCTGAACTCGGGGAGCCGCTACAACACATCTTCAACCTGAGCCTGCAACTTGGGAGAGTGCCCACCCTCTGGAAGACTTCATGCATCGTTCCGGTCCCCAAGAAGAACCGGCCCAGCGAGCCGAATGACTTCCGACCGGTGGCACTCACATCACATCTGATGAAGACGTTGGAGCGGCTCTTCCTCAAGCTCCGCAGACCCCAGGTGCTGCACGCTGAGGACCCCCTACAGTTCGCCTACCGGGCAGGGGTTGGAGTAGAGGATGCCATCCTCTTCCTCCTACACAGAGCACACTTACATCTGGACAAGGGAAAAGGCACTGTGAGGATTACTTTCCTGGACTTCTCCAGTGCCTTCAACACCATCCAGCCCCTTGTACTCCAGGAAAAACTCTCCAGTATGCGAGTGGACCCGTGCCTGGTTGCTTGGATTTCCAGCTACCTCACTGACAGACCACAGTACGTCAGGCTGAAGGACATCACATCTGACACTGTGGTCAGCAACGTGGGAGCTCCACAGGGGACTGTACTTTCCCCTTTCCTCTTCACCCTGTACACAGCGGACTTCTGCTACAACTCGGAAGCGTGTCACATCCAGAAGTTCGCAGATGACACAGCCATCGTGGGGTGTATCAGTGGCGACGAGGAGGAGGAGTACAGGAGCCTGCTGGATGATTTTGTTGTCCACAAAAACAACTTACAGCTCAACACCTCCAAGACTATGGAACTGGTCGTCGACTTTGGGAGGGACAGACCCAACCCCAGACCAGTTCTGATAGGAGTGGAGGAGGTGGAGGTCGTGCAGACCTATAAATATCTTGGGCTGTGGCTGGACAACAAGCTGGACTGGACGAGCAACACGGGGCAGCTGTACAAGAAGGCCCAGAGCAGGATGTACTTCTTGAGGAGGTTAAGATCCTTCAACATCTGCAAGAAGCTCCTGGGGATCTTCTATCAGTCTGTGGTCGCCAGTGTAATAACCTACGCTGTGGTGTGCTGGGGGGGGGCACCTCAAAGACAGACTTCTCCAGGCTGGAGAAGCTGATCAGGCGGGCTGGCTCTGTGGTTGGCACAAGGCTGGACCCTCTGGCTACTGTGGCAGAGAGAAGGACACTGAAAAAACTAACGTGTATCCTGGACAATACCACCCACCCTCTGCACACGACCATCAGCAGCCAGAGAAGCACCTTCAGTAAGAGGCTGCTCCTCCCAAGGTGCAGGACTAATAGACTGAGGAACTCCTTTGTCCCCCGGGCCATCAAACTCTGTAACCTCCACTTAGGAGGGGGGAGGAAGACGGAAAAGGAAAGGGAAAGGGCCTGAATGACCTTTTTTTTGTATATACTGTTTGAAGATATTTAAATTGTTTCTTACTGTTCTAATCTTCCTAATTTTTTCTAGCCACTGCTTTTTCCTTTTTCCTTTTCCTATATGTATGTCAACCAGTGCTGTATGCGATGGAGATGTCAAATTCCATGCGGGAACCTCCCAAATGGATGAATAAAGTTGTCTATCTATCTATCTATCTATCTATCTATCTATCTATCTATCTATCTATCTATCTATCTATCTATCTATCTATCTATCTATCTGTCTGTCTGTCTGTCTGTCTGTCTGTCTGTCTGTCTGTCTGTCTGTCTATCTATCTATCTATCTGTCTATCTATCTATCTATCTATCTATCTATCTATCTATCTATCTATCTATCTATCTATCTACATGTGTACTTGTGTGTGTTGGTGTGTCTGGCTGTGTTTATATGTTTGTATGTGTGTGTTTATGTTTTTATTCGTGTTTGTGTGAGGATTTATTTGTACGTGTGTACTGTATTTGTATGTTTTGTGTGTGTGTTGTGTATCAATGTTTGTATTTTGTGTGTTGTTTCTCTATGTGTGTTTGTCGGGGGAGGGGTCACTTTAATTCTTCGTCCTGTCAGTTGTTTTCGTCTGAATTTGTCGCCTGTCGGCCGTCAGCGAATCGTCTCTTTTCCAGTCCTTCCTGGTGGGCTGGACTCACCTGGACAGGTGTGTTTTTGTCCTCTCACCTTTCCAGAAACGACTTTCCTGCTTGCAGAGGGGGGGGGGGGGGGGCATCGGTTCAGGTCTGGGTTTCTTGGATCCGGTTGTCTGAGCTCAGATGAAGCTTCCAGGTTTTTTTGCAGAATGTCTTGTCTACTTTGGTCTGTTCCGTCTGGTCACGTGACCTGGTCATGTGACCTGGTGTTTTCTCCCCTTCACCTGCCTCTCTTACTCCTGCTCCTCTTTCCTCCTTCCTCCCCGTCATGCTGTTTACCGGAGCTTATCTGAGCCTGACAGGTTCCTCCGCCGTGGAGCTGCTGATTGTCACGCAGCTCAGTCCCCAGAATCAAACGCTGGCGCCGCAGACGCCTGAATCGTGCCGCTTCTGGCCTCAAACACTACAGAACATGTGGGATCCATCGGATGTGGAGCTGCGGGTCCTCCGTCCTGCCGGACCGGGATTCGAACGTTCCACCTGTGAAACGGCTAATTAAAACAAAGCTGCAGCAGCGGCTTTTCCCGCTCAGCCTTGAATGCAGATTAACTCTCAGTCCCTTTGTTGTGCTGAGCTCTGGCATCACAGTGATGGACGTCTTCCTTCCTGTGTCTGACATCAAGGTGTGCATGTTTTCTTCAGACTTTAACCTTGGGAGTGGCGTGGGCGAGCGACGATGAAGGCGCCGCATGCAGTGAGGCAGAGTCTATGCTACTGAAAGGAGAGATGAATCTGAGCCGTTTGGCTTTGTTTGAATCCAAAGTGGCTGACAGACGTGTCATGGAGGACCCCACCCCCCTCCCTGTGGATGGAGGCAGATCTTTCACCCCCAGTTCCCTCTGTGGGGTCAAAACCCCCAGAAGAGACACCAAGTTTGGGTTTCTGGTCTCCAACCGGTCTTCAGCGACTCGTTCTTGCAACTTCACCTTCACCTATGCAGCCAAACATCAGAACTTTTTACAGCATTCAGAGCTTTTTGAGCCTCACCAGACCATGTAGACTGTGAAGCCCCCCCCCCCCCCCCCCCCCAGGTGGTACCTGCTGCTCCTCAGAATCAAATGTGGAGGTCAGATTTTGAAAAAGCGAATCAACAGTTTGGTTTCTAAAGTCTTTTGAAAATTTAGAACTTTATTTTCCAAAAGTAAAGGGGGGGGGGGGGGCACATGACCTTCTCATCGCTTCAGATGAAGATGAGCAGCCAAAGCCGCTCCTTCATCCTCTGTGAAGGCGAGCAGCTCCAGGATCGTCCCAGAGACACGACGGTTCTCTGTCAGCGGATCCTCGTGGCGAGCTTTGGCCGTGTGGGGAGGGGTCACAGACTGGGGGGCCTGGACTGCTGAGCTCCTCCTGGAGAGAGGAGGTGACCGGCCGCCCGCCAGCCGCTCTGAACGGCCAGACGTGGACACACGGGGGGAGCAGGAGCTTTTTGGTTTTCTGCTCTTTCATGGATGCGACACAAACTCAGGCTGGTACTCAGCTCTGCAGCGTCCTCCTTGTCTCTGTGCCCCCCTCCCACTGCGGGGTTTGAAGTCCCCGTGCAGCGGCGCCGCTCGCATGTAGAGCAACCGTTTGTGAAGCAGCCTCTTCTTCACACCTGGCAGGCATTGGTGTCGGACTGACAGGCTGCAGATCTGTTTTCTGTTCCTCCAAACACTTAGAAGTCACGTCTGAAAGCCGCGGCGCTAAACAGGGAAGGCAGTTTCACGCCTATTAACGCGGTTGCTAGGAAACAGATTCCTCCGCTTTTTTGCAGAGTATATTCAAAAAACTCATCCATGAACCGGCAGACGGAACGAGAGGCGGCGTGGAACCAGCAAAACATGCAGAAACCGTGGAGAACAAAAGTGACAGGAGCAAGAGGAGCAGGGAGGAGAAGGAGGAGCAGGAAGGAGGAGAAGGAGGAGCAGGGAGGAGCAGCGGGGAGCAGGAGGAGGAGGGAGGAGAAGGAGGAGCAGGGGGAGGAGAAGGAGGAGCAGGAAGGAGCAGGAGGAGGAGGGAGGAGAAGGAGAAGCAGGAGGGAGGAGAATGAGGAGCAGGGAGGAGCAGGTCGAGCAGAGAGGAGCAGGAGGAGGAGGGAGGAGAAGGAGGAGCAGGAGGAGCAGGAGGAGCAGGAGGAGGAGGGAGGAGAAGGAGGAGCAGGAAGGAGGAGTAGGAAGGGACCAGGGAGGAGCAGGGAGAAGCAGGGAGGAGTAGGAAGGGAGCAGGAGGAGTTGGAAGGGAGCAGGAGGAGCAGGGAGGAG